>BQNB010202521.1:0-10829 GCA_026074375.1 Tanacetum coccineum
CAGAAAAACTACCTCTGAAACTATTTTGTTAAGAAGAACTCTAAATGAACACCTAACAACGGTTCGATAAAACCATGTAAAAGAAAGTTTTTTGAATTACAAACCGAAAACCGTACTAGAAAACCATATTTGATCAAGATGCATTGTACAAAAGACAAAAGTATATAAGGATCGTAACACCATATTAGAAAAGTATATTTTTACGACAATTCTTCAAAAAAGATTCTGAGAAAAATCACCAATGATTCTAATGAGTTTAAGAGACCGATCGAAAGTACATGGAAGAGCAAGTACTGAGCCGAATACTTACAATGCAGAGTGAGACTCGATCGCTCTGCACGATATCGAAGAATGAGAGAATGAGTTACAAGTAGGAAGTGAAAGTTGATGAAGAGAAGCAAGTGCATTGGTGAATTTATAGTGTGGAAAACACCAAGGAGAAGAAAGAAACGATTCCCTATGCATGGTAAAGAAACGAGGGTCAAGTACGGCGCACTTCATGGTGCTTATTAAATGATGATGATCATCATATTTGAATGATTAAGTATAAGCAGCTAACAGCACAACAAGCTTGTGATTATTTGAATATTAAAATAAAATGGTTATAACTTATAAGTTTGCTTGAGATCTGTATAAACCCTGTGAAGACAGAGGGAGATAGAAGATTCGTCGGTGAAAGGCTTAATCCTAAAATAACGCAATGGACGACGGATCAATCATTTATTTTTTTTCAAAATATATACATTCATTAAGGAAGGTGATATATTAGGGTTTAAGCTATTTCCACGTTTTCAGAGGCGCGAAAACCATGGATCGGGTCGGATTTGAGCTTCCCCAAAATTTAAGTCTTCCCGCTACAAGGCAGGGATCTTCTTCATTTCTTGGTGTTCTCTCATGTTTCGAGTTCAGGAAATCTCCTAAAAACATCTTGAAGAAACAGGTTCTATCAACATAATTTGGTCCAAAACAACATATGTTTTCAGTATAAATTATTTATGTTTATTTAAACCCCAAATAAATATTTGTTATAATTTGATTGTATCGTATTGCAAGAGAAATTTAATACCCTTTTACACATATAAACTTCAAAAGTGCATTAAAAACTCTAATCAAAGACTAACAATTGAGATACATACGATACATTTCGAACGTCTACAATTTTCGGTAACTCAATGATACGACGTTTTGAAAGGGCGGATCTAGCATTTTAAGTAATCAGGTGCGCACATTTTCTTTTACGAGTATAAGAAAATAAAAATGAAATAAAATGTACGATTTCATAAAAACTAGTAACAAAGTAAGGAGACATGTATTTCTTTTGACATATTAGTGGACTAACTAAATAAAACATGTATTTTGCGTGACACAAAATTTCAGAACCAGGTACATTTCGTACAAATCGGGATTTCAAACGAAAATTTACACTAAGTGTAAAACGTCCACCGCGTTCCCGTGTACCCCCTAGGTCCGCCCGTGACGTTGTGTATCAAATAAACTACATTGTCCGATACACATTCAATATCAACGATGTAGTATTCAAGTTGATGTACACGAGATGTTAGATACACTTTACTTTCACAATAAATATTTTCTGATTGTCATCTCTTTATATACGTCGAATTCACGTTGACATATGCATTATAGTGGCTAATTACTTCATATTTTTGACCACTTCACGCTGTTAACCTATTACCTTACAAATTGTTCCAAATCCTTTAGAAATGACTTTCTCCTGTATTTTTATGCATCTTTTTTTCATACTAGGAGTCTTGCGAGGTTGATGATGATATACTTTGAAAGGGGTTGTCGTCAACTGAAGTCTCTCTGTGCATCCTTTTTGCAAAGTTAGTTGTTGAGAAGTGGATGATGATATATACATGAAAATGACGTCTCGAGATGAGTTGTAGAATACCATAACCTATGGTGTATATTATATGTCCGATAGTTTTGTTTCCTTTAATTGCTCATCCATATAGTTTGATGCAGGTGCGGTCAACGAGCGAGTCAACGTGACAAATACGCTTAGCGATTATTTTGCGGCAACAAATTTTTGTGGCGGATTGGGCTGAAATTCGTATGGTCACTCGGAAACGGCCCAACGGTCAAGACTTGTCGCTTTGCTATGAGCCCTGTCAGTTTTGGGCCTTTCGGGGTCGTTTCGGGCCTCAAAAAGGCGTTTTTCTATTTTTAGGCTTTATTTTGGACATAATCAATTATGTTTTGTATGAGATTTTGTTTCCTTTTTATTTAGAACTTATCTTCCGGACGATTTTAGGGTTGTCTCTGGCAGCTTTTGACAAACCTACGAATTTATTAAATAAGAGAATTTATCGTTTTGAGAATTCTGGATTAGTTCTTGTGTTTGTGTGGCTTGTTTTTATATCCGATATGCATTATAGTTTTTCTTCCTCTCCATTAACCTCATTTTGTTTTTGGACACATAAGTTAAATAAATAATTACATTAAGATGCATTCTTAGATAGATCTGACGCTAGATTAACGTAATAATTTTGCTAACTCCACGCTACGTTGAGGAGTCGCTTAACTACGCCACTTTCAGCTCTCATCACTTCAAGCCATGAAGCTTAAGTGATGAAACCCACTTGAAAGTCAATTGAAGCCACCATTTGTGTCGTACAATCGTAAGAACGCATAGAAAATGTTGATCTTGCTTTCAAGCAATGGCATATTTTTAAACGTGTTGCTTCTAAAATACTTGTTCGCTCGGATACTGTTGTATTATGTATCTTTAGGTTTCAGATTATGTAATTTTCTTGTATATTAACTGATTTAACATGTTTTGTTATAGTTAATTTAATTGGTTCACAATTCTTGTGATATAATTGATATGGTAGTTTTACGATTATTATAATGCACATGTTTCTCGTAAGACAAGAAAAAAATCATTAGATACATAATTATTACATTATAAGAAAACTAGTTATAAATTCACAAATAGAAAAGAACTTGGTTAAAAATCTTGTTTATTGTATTCTTAGGGCTTGTTTAGTTTTTGGTTAATGTCCTGAGTATTAAAAAACAATACACAAACAGGAAATTATGATGTTTCCTTTTAAATTTATTCTAGAGTGGGATCCTAGATGTGAAAGCCTAACAAAACCACCCCTTTTCCCAAACAGAACCTCATTAGTCAAATACCCACCCTAACCATATCTATGTTCTTTCACCCATTCACCCTCTTCGTCACAAAAAACCTTTCTAGCAACTTACCCCATTACGCTTCTTCCCACCTGAGACCTTCCAGTATGTGCTCCTTTCGACGTCACTTTTTACCGCGGATGATTTTTTCTCGCCGTTCCTTCCATGGATAAAACTACTTTTCTCATACATAAAACTAAAACCTCTATTTGTGAAAAATTAATGGTTGAAACATGGCTATGAAGAAGATATATGGATCTACTTTTGACTTTGATTGTAATTATTGTTTATCAATTTTATTATTTTTATTTATACATCTGGTATGTTTATGAAATCTTTTAATGAAGGTAATAATTTTTCAATTTGTGTTTTTCTTTGTCAAACCTTATTGAAATAAAATACTGGTGAACTTGAAGTGGTGACATGAAATTCTTGACATAAATTGCAATTGATTTGAGGGTAAACTGGTCACTGTGATAGATTTAAGAAGAAAAAAAAAGAAACAAGATTTTATCATATAACATTCCTCAATCATATGCTTTCCTCAGTCAGGATCCTTTTGTAAAAAGGAAAAATAAAAAAACAGCCCTTTAGATATCTTTCAGAAAAACAACTACGCTATTGGCCCCTGCGTCACCGAAAAGGACACTGGATGAATTGCTTGTCTTCTTACAAAGAAGAATTCAAAAGGCGAGATCACAATTATGCGACAGTGTTGCTTGAGACAGTTGCATCACAAGATTTGTGGATTTGGTATGCATTTTTTGGTATAGCGCGTGCAAATAATGACCTAAATGTTATGTTGTTTGAAAACCTCATTGATGATGTCGCTCTCCAGGTTTCGTATACAGTGAATGGTTAAACATACCCTAAAGGATATTACTTAGCTGATTGTATTTATCCTACTTGGGCTACTTTTTTAAATAATATACGATTGCACGAAATCAAGGTGAGTTGAATTTTAACATTGTTTAAGAATGTGCAAGAAATTTTGTGGAGCGAGCTTTTGGTGTCCTACAAGGTCGTTAGGGGGATTATAACACAACCCGTACGTGCTTACCAGGTGAGAAAAGTACGTAGGATCATGTATGTTGAATCGTATTGCATAACATGACAAATAAAGATCAAAATTTCCAAATAAGTGAATTAAACGAGATATATTTTAGTCATGTAGCCAATATGCAACGTACATGGGTTGAGAAATGCAACACACAAAAGAAAAACAAAAGGAACTACATGACAAAGATGTGCATAACAGACCTTCGACATCATCTTGTATCATTTAGGACAACGATATCAATAAAGACGAGAATTAAACGAATGTAGCTTTTTTATATATTGTACTTGTATTTTATATTATGTATTCTAATCGGATTTTTAGTTTAATGAAATACGTATGTTTTAAAGAAAATGAAAAAGAACATTAAAACTGAATCCTGCTGACGTTTATTGCAAGTTATAGTTAGAAAGTGTGTTTTTCAAAATTTGTATTATAAGAATATTGTAAGTTAGAATTTTTTTTTTTTGAACTGCGAATTTTATTGAGAGAAAAAAAACTAGCAAGGAGCTAGAAGATTACAAAGTGACAAGGTGAGGGTTTTTAAGCCACTTAATCCAACTAAAATAAGCTTTACATCTGTAACGACACCAGTAGAAAGATTTAGATTGCACTTCATCAAAAATAGCCACCTTTGATGGAAACTCAAAACCGAAGATAGTTTTATTACGGAAGTTCCAAATATGCCACCACATCACATAACAAACTCCTTCAAAAATACGCTTATGTTTGATCTAAAGCCGAAGACTCAAGATCCAAACCAACCATTCTTCATAAGAAGAAACTTCCATATACGAAATATTCTACCAGCTAGTAATCAAATGAAGGATATCTCTAGCAATTTGGCAAGTGAAGAAGATGTGCCTAGTTGATTCTACCGCTTTACAGCATGTAGAGCATAGAATAGAGTCAATATCCATTCCACGACGAGAAATGTTCAATCTAGTTGGAAGATTATCTAACTTGATTTTCCAAGCTAAAACATTTACCTTAATAGGCACCGCTTTGATCCAACGAGTGCTAGAAGAGACCTTCGATAACGTGAACTCGTCGATCAATTTTCTGATTGAGGCGACGGTGAAATCTCCTGAACTTTGCAAGGACCAATTCCATCTATCCCTGATGTTTACGAGAGAAGTACCTTCCATCATCGCCTTCAGAGAATCAAACTGATCTTGCTTCATTCCTCCCCTAGGTTCACGGCGGAAAGTGAAAGCCAAGCTGTTTTGAGATAACTTAGAAGCAACATCAATGTTTTTGCAAGATTCCAGTGCGTAAGCCCTTGGAAACAAAAATTTAAACGTAACATCCCCATGCCAAGTTTCTTCCCAGAACAAAGTAACTGAACCGTTGCCCACTTTTTTGTTAACGAAACTGAATAAATTTAAACCTCGTTTCTTTAACAAATCCACCTCTTTAACAATGTCGAGCCAAATAGAAGGATAAGAGACTTTCACCTGTTTACCAATTTTTCCGTGATATCCATGAATAGATTTGATGACGTTCGCCCATAGTGAAGAGTTTTGAGAAAGGAAACGTCACACCCATTTAAACATGAGAGCTCTATTTAAAGCGTATAAGCTTGAAATTCCAAGGCCGCCTTTTTTTAGAAGCTAACACATTTGTCCATTTCACCAAAGTCGGTTTTTTAGCAAGAGGACCAGAACCATTGAAAAATGTAAACGAATGGATTCCATACGTTGCAGAATCTTCATTGGAACTTTGAATATAGACATATGATAAATAGGCATCGATCCTAGAACTGATTTAAGAAGGGTTAATCTACCTCCTATCGAAAGAGTCTTCATCTTTCAATTAGATAAACGAGAAGCCATTGCTTCTATCGTTTCATTCCAAGACTGGATTCTAGACATATGGCCACCCACTTTCGAACCTAAATAAGTAAATGGTGTTTTAAGAGTGACACAGCCAATCTTTCTAGCTGCTTGAGCCACTTTGTCAGCCTCCACATAAATCCCTGTTAACTTACTTTTAGACATGTTGCGACGAAGACCTGAAGCACGGTGAAAGCATTCCAAAACTTGAACAATCGTATCAAGATTTGACTCATTCCATCAACCCATGAAAATAACATCATCGACGTAAAACAAATGGGAAAGTTGAAGAGAGGGACTTAACCTAATGCCTTTGAACATACCAACATCAACTATTCTTTGAAATGAGATGTGTAATGTTTCCATAACCAAAATGAACAAGAAAGGAGATAAAGGATCACCCTGTTTGAGACCTTTGTGGAATTGAAATTCTTCCGTAGGACTACCATTCACAATAACCGAACCCCTAGATGATCGAAGACAACTTTGAATCCAAGAGCACCATTTCTCACCAAAACCGAACCTTCTCAAAATGTCGTCCAAATAATCCCATCGAACCGAATCAAAAGCCTTTTCGAAATCCACTTTGAAAACCAAAGACTGCTTCTTTTTCGATTGACACCATTGAACAATTTCGTTTAGGATAAATGGACCATCGAGGATTTGCCTATCCGCAATGAAAGCTGATTGAACTTCATTTACGAGATCACCCAGAACGAGAACAAGGCGATTCGCCAAGATCTTGGCAATGATTTTATACATACTACCAATTAAGCTAATAGGTCTAAAGTCTTTGACCATGTTAGCATCGCGAGTTTTCGGAATCAAGGCAATAAACGAAGAGTTGCTGCCTTTAGGAAACTGACCATGATGAAAAAAACTCGTCACAGCATCAACCACGTCACTCTCTAAAATATTCCAGTAACGACGATAGAAACCGAACGTGAAACCATCGGGGCCAGGAGACTTATCGGTACCACAATCCCAAACCGCCCTTTTTATTTCATCTTTTGACACATCACACTCCAGGTCGATAATTTGATCAGGCTGTAGCGTATTTGGAAAGTTTAGATCAAGTTGGAGACGAGAATCTTGTGGGTGATCAAAACGATTTTTAAAGTGAGACAGAAATTCCCGTTTAACCAGGTGAGGGGAGTCAATCAAGTTACCATCGACCAAAATGCCACGAATGGCTAGCTGACTTCTTTTTTTATTGAGAATTCCGTGGTAGTACTTAGAATTCTCATCGCCCTCGATTGCCCATTTAATCTTTGATTTTTAGGCAGCTTCGAATGATTGAAGGTTCTCTAATTTTTGAAGGGATCTGACAACATTAGCTCTTTTGTTTACGATCTCTACATCACCACAACCTTTGTCTATCATCCAGTCCAAATCAGCAAGATCAGATTTAAGAGTTCTTTTCCTGTTAATTGAGGACATCGTATTTCCTTTGTTCCATAAGCGGATATTTTCTTTCAAGTGTTTCAGTTTCTTTATCAGTTTAGTCATAGCATTTGGCTCTACCACAACAGCTTCTTTCCAAGAATCTTCAACAAATTTATCAAAACCTTTAATTTCGAACCAATAATGAAAGAACCTAAATGGAGCAGGTCTGTAATCGTAATGAGATTTACGCATTAAAACTGGATGAAGATCAGATAAGAAGCGTTCCAATGTGATAGCAGAAATATTTGAACATGAATTCATAAGACTTTCGGAGATAAGAAAACGGTCAAGTTTGCTCATCTTGGAAGCAGATTTATGACACCAGGTATAAGAACATCCTCCTAAAGGCACTTCTTCTAAGCCCGCATTAGAAATGAACAAGTCAAACGCATTAGCTTCATGCACATTAAAAACTGAACCAAATCTTTCATCTTTTTTCTGGACTTCATTAAAGTCCCCTATAACAACAACCTCACCTGCCCACTGAGCTATCACATGAGACAAGTAATCCCACAATATCTTCTTTTCAATAAGATCTTGATGGGCATATATCGAAATGATGAGAAGTTTAGTACCGTTAGGAATCCAATCACCTCTTACCATGACAAAATAGTCTGAGATAGTCACATTAAGTTTGCTAAAAGATTTAGGGTCCCAAACACATAAAATCCCACCCGAGTTACCAACAGAAGCACTATGAGCATAATCAAAAGCAAGCTTTCCCCAACATCTCTTAATACTAAAGAGATTAATGTTCTCCATTTTTGTTTCCTGTAAAGTTAAAAAAATTAACCTTGTTAGTCACGCATAACTCCTTAACCCAATCTTTTTTGGCCTTTTGGGCAAGTCCTTGGATGTTAAGAGACATAAAGTTCATCGATTGACATTGTTCACTCCTTGGGATTTGATGATCTCTTCTATGTTTTTAATGCAACCCTCCATGTTATAGCCCATAGTATGTCCCATCTTAACCATTTCCTCCATCACTTGTAATATAGATCTACCTGTACGTGAAATATTAGATTTTTTAAAATGTCCAAAACATGTGGACTCCGCTGCATCTTCGTTGAACTTATCTTTCAGAACTTCCTCTTGAATATTGTTTAAACGCTCGCCTGTAAACTTGTTTGATTGCCCTTCTGAATTGACATTATCATTTATAGGTGTAAAACCTGGGGGGTATTTCAAACTGTCTTCCAAATTGAATTCTTTGTGGTTGTTCTCCTTATTCTTGGTGAGAAGTTTGTATATGTTGAAAGGGTCTTCTGAATGCGTCTTTTGTTTTTCTACAGAAGCATTTTCGGCATTAATGTGGATTGAGGCATCATCAAAAATTGTGTCTGGAACAGCTTCCGTATCACTATCACCTTCCAATTCTTCATCTTTTTTTAAGTCATTAATCAAATCATCATCGTTGTCCGAGTCGTCATCGTTATCCTCCATAAAATCAGGTTCCCAGCCAGGAACCTCTTTAGCTCGAACCCAAAACAATTTACCACGATAAATGATTTTAAACGACTCAAGAATATTAGATGTAATATTCGTGTTGATGCAGATTCTTTTTGTGTAGAAATTCCCGTCCTCATGAGAATCAGCATGAATTAAGGTACCCCACTTAGAAGCAATGCGTTTGAATGTATTATCAGACCACATTTTTAAAGGAACGCCTTCTATATCTACCCATGCAACCCTCCCTTCAACAAAGAAGTCAGTTGATGCTTGTTGAATCTTTGCGAACCAAGTACCAATACCCACATTAGATTGAAAAGTCTTTTTTGCCTCCTCCGATTGAAACTTGATCATTACCCAGTATCCACCCATATATTTGAGATCAATGTTGTCGAAACCTTCATTAACCAGGACCACCTTCAAGTTAGATAAGGACTCAAAGTTTTTTACCTTACCCATCAAACAACAATTGAAGTTTTGTTGGTTCAGGCATGAATCATCAAGCATCATTGCTGGAATGTTTTCCGAGTCTAGATTATGTGATTGAGAACCTTTAACCACATGAGCGTATGAATTAGAGGTCCCATTTGGCCCTTTAGTTTTAAGAGGCACGCCTAAATTATGCCTGCTTTCCCCAATTTTGGCTTGATTATTGTTTTTGTACAGAGGCGGCCTCTGAAACCTAGCAAGGTTAGCGTGAATTTTATGACGTCCGACCCACACCGTACATAAATTATTAACCAAACGATCCACGTCAAAGATTTTAATGAAACGAACAAAACCAAATCTTTTACCAGCTTTCGATTTTCGATTAGGGATAAAAGCATCGACGACATACCCATATTGCTTGCAGGTGTTCCAAAGATCTTTAGCAGAGAATTGATCAGGGAAGTTAGTGACGAATACCGAAGTAGAGATCTGTTGAACATCGTCCTCCTTAGAGCGAAAGGTTCCCATTGAAAATTGAAAAAAGGTTTTGAAAAATTAGGGTTTGAGAAAAGGTTTAAAAATTAGGGTTTGAGAATAGGGATCAGATGACGACAAAAAATAATGATTAAGAAATTAAGGTTTATGAAAAATAATGGTTGGGGAATGTGATCAGGAAAAGTTTTAGGAAAAAAGGTTATCGGAAATCGCCTTGGTGGCATCGGAAATCGCCATCATCGAAAATCAAGGTTGAAGGGTATAATCACATCACATCACATATTCTGATGAACAACATATAATTAAATAACTTTGTTATTCTTCAACATCTACCTTTTGATAAAGTAAACAGGGAAGTAAAATAGGTTTCGATCTCTTTGATGTTTATTTCGTAGCTCGTGTTTTGTTTTAGTATGAAGAGCGATCTGCTGCATATTGTTTTGGCCGGTTCAAACTCCAGTCCGAGCGGTGGAACCAGGAACCGATTGGCAGAACGGTTCGCTTTTCAAAAACATGATTATCAATCTGTGCACATTAATTACCTCCTAGTTTATCAGTTCATCCGTTAAAAATAATTTATTATTAAGAGCGTGGGGTGTGGTGACAAAAATGGTTCGCCAGTCCCATGTGGCATCGCCACGACACTCCTTTCCTTCGCCATGTGTTTCGCCAGCCAAATCCGCCACTTCTCCGACGCAAAAAAAAAGACAAAACTTGAAATCGAATATGACCGTTGGCAAACGGCTAATGCTAAAAAAACATATTTTGGGCCTTTTTTTGCACCATTCTTATTATAAATATTAATACACACTTCACTCTTTTAAACACAAAAAACACACAATCTATTTCTATCAAAAACACAAAAAAATGTCTCTAAATTCAAATGAGCAAGGGTATTTCACTCACCTTCTCAATCTCAACTCGTCATACAAACAAGAAACTGGCTCAACCCCGTCTAC
>BQNB010202527.1:0-10829 GCA_026074375.1 Tanacetum coccineum
GGGGAGCTTAGGAAGAAGCTAGAAATAGTTCTAAAGGAAAAAAGATGACATTTAGTTTAATGTAGACAAATTTGAAAATGCATCTAAAAGCTTAAACAAGATTATAGATAGTCAGATTGTAGACAATTGCAAGAAAGGTTTAGGCTATAATACAGTTCCACCTCCCCCTAACAGGAAATTTCATGCCTCTAAAACCTGACTTGTCATTTACTAGCTTAGAAGAGTTTACAAATGAGCCTGTAGTTATTAAGCCTGTAGTTGAGAACAGTGAAGCTAAGGCTAGTGAAGCAAAGCCTAAAGTAGTTAGGAAGAATAATGGTGCTCCAATTATTGAGGATTGGGTGTCGGATAGTGAGGAAGAAAATGTGTCTCAAACTAAGATTGAAAAGAAAACAGCTAAGCCTAGTTTTGTTAATATGGACTTTGTCAAAGCTAAATAAACATACAAAACTAATAGAAAAACTGCTAAACAAGTTGAGCACAAAAGGCAAAACACTCACATTTCTAAAGGCAATCAAAGAAACTGGAATAATATGATGTCTCAGAGACTAGGAAGTAATTTTGAGATGTTTAACAAAGCTTGTTATGTGTGTGGAAGTTTTGATCACTTGCAGGTTGATTATAATTATCAAAGGATGGTAAAACATGTTTGGAACAATGCTAAAAGGGTGAATCATCAGAATTTTGCCAAAAAGACTCACCCATGCCCTAAAAAGAACATGGTTTCAAGAGCAGTGCTAATGAAGTCTAGCTTAGTATAAGTTAATATTGCTAGACAAGTTGATGCCGCTTACTCAAAAACAACAGTGAATGCTGCTAGACCAAAGTTACATTTTTCTAAAACAGCACATTCAATTGTTAAGAGGCCCATTCACAAGAAAACAACATTTAAAAATAGTAATTTTAATCAGAGGGTTAATACTGTTAAGGATAAAAAATGGTAATGCTGCTAAGCTAAAAGCAGTAGTTAATGTTGCTAGGCCAAAAGCAGTAGTTAATGTTGTTAAGGGAAATAATGTTAATGATGTTAAGGCCTCAGCTTGTTGGGTTTGGAAACCAAAGACTAAAGTTTTAGACCATGTTTCTAAACACAACAATGCATCAATCACACTGATTAGGTTTGATTATGTTGATGCACAAGGTAGATCCAAGTCAGTGATAGCTTGAGTCCCTAAAAGAAACTGATTTTCTTATCTAATGTATAGGGAAATTGGTATGTGCTTAAATACACATACCTTTATCTAAATAAAACAAGCTTAAATAACCAAAAATGGACATAAAATGCTAAATATATGCTTGTTTTGCGTTATGTACTGTGTAGGTAACAGATATTCACAAAAAGACAAAAAAACGAAGCCAAAACAGACAAAACCAAGCATGGGATTGGAAAAGCATAGAAAACTGAAGCCGAAGGCGTATGCATCTTAGTGGGCCAACCCAACCCAAGTTAATGGGCCAAGTCAGCCCGTTAAGCCTTTAAAACTAGCCCATTATCATAAAAAACCCAAAAACCCAAAATAAACAAAAAATGGCTAAACGGCCCAAAAGCCCACCAAATCCACTTAACCATAACCCAGTTAACTCCCTAACCCCGTTAGTCCTCAAATTGTTACATCAGTAGTCCTAATCTATTGCACCGTTAGTCCTTAAACCAAATAAACACCTAACGGTCGTTAACCCTTTAACCTCCAATTTTTAAATATAATAAATTAATCCTGAAAAGGGCGTGAAGGCCCAAAACCAGCCAAGACTACTTCTCCAATGCTGCGAACGCTTTCGACACACTCTAAGTGCCACATGGGCACTCTCAAGCCCTCCTATTAGACGAAAAGGACGCGTCAACACTTATGGACAGAATCAAGGCATTCAATGCACGTTTTAATGGTAATTAGAGCTTTCCATAAGCGAATTTGGAATGATTGGAAGAATTCAAGGCTAGGCTGTTTTACCCCACCACACAACCTTATAAATAGAAGAAGATTTCGAGTAAGAGATGGGAACCTTGCTTTCCAGCATTTTACCTTACTGCTTTATGTTAAATTCCCTGTTTCAAGTTTTTTTATATAAGCATTTTACCTTTCCAAGCATTGTACTCTCAAAGATCATTCAATAAAAAGTGAGTTTTCATTTTCTTTTAATAGCTTATTTTATGTTTTATGTATTTATGCTTATTCTCTGCTTATTGAGTGCTTATTGAGTGCTTATTTATGCTTAATAGTATTAGTTATAAATCTGTTTTTAAGTTTTTATACTTTACTTAATATGTCATAAGCTAAAATTAGAATTCATGTCTTTAAAGGGGTGTTTGGGATAAGCAGCACTAACCTTGGTTAGTGCTGTTTGACCATTCATTGGCTTTTAAGCCAACTTGGTTTAGCTTATCAGTGGACTTATAATTTGTTTTAAAGAGTTTTTAAAGTTTCTAAATCAGTTTTAATGTGTTAACTGCAAGTACTTTGAATCTGTGGACTTGATGAGTTTTTAAACCGCTTATGAGCTTAGATCTTAATTATTAGCAATTTAGTGTTGATTTCATGTTTGTTTATGATCCTTAATGCAGTAGAAGAATGTTGGTTAAGTACGCAATTGATTTGGTCTTAAACAGTCAATAGGTTCATTAGTTTCAGTTTCAAAGTTTAAAAAGTTATTTTTTAATTTCAAAATTAGATAAGAAAAAGATAGTTTCAGGTTTTGAAATTCCTTGCACAAGCTCATTGTAGTATAAGCTTAATTTGTTTGAGCTTATTTTGGGGGTCTAGAGTTTATTTTCTTAGCTTAATATAGGGCTGCAAAATCCATCTTAATCTGTCAATAAATCTAGAAAAACCAAAAACATTAGTTCAATGTAAACAACAATGTTTAGTAGCTTATATCTAGCTTATTAGAAGTCCAAATTATTTAAAAAGTAATTATTTTAGATCTTTGAAGTTCTAGCTTAATCTGTTTTGAGTTTTGAAAGTCTAGCTTATTGATCTAATAGCTTAAAAATTAGTTTAAAAGTGCCTTCTCAAACTGTTTTGATACCAGTTTTGGTCAATAGCTTATTTGATTTTTAAGCTTTCCAGCTTATAAGGGATGCTTATTTTGGTCTTAGATTTTCTTTTTAAGTCTGATTCAAGGTTTAGAAGCTTATTTGACCTTAGATTAAGCTTTTAGAAGCTTATTTGCAAATTTGAGTTTAGTATTAACGCCTTTAAGTGTTTAATTGCATTCTGTCATTTTAAGCAGCTTATTCCTGGCTTTCATAAAAAGTGCTTTCGCAAAAAGTGCTTATTTAAGACTTACAGATAAGTGGTAAAAAGGTTAGCAAATAAAAAAAAACATTAGGCCGTATAGGGAAGCCCCAAGCTCGAACCCGGGACCCCAACCTTAACAACCCAATGTTTTACCACCACCCTCCACTACCGTCATGCCCTTGGGACTTTTACGTTAAACCTTTGCAACATTTATTTTATAAGGGTAGTTTGGCTTATTTGCTTATAAAGCTTATTTGCTTATTTTAACAGCTTATCCTAAGTGCTTATTTTCAGTTGGTATTTTTCTTGGCTTTTAAATATTTAAAGGTATTTTTAGTAAATTTTTTAGATTTTTATAAATTAGTTTAATATTTTTAATAATATTTTTAGTTTAAAACTGTTTTTAATTCATAATAAATAAAATAGAAAATCAAAAAAATATAATTCTTTTTTCTAAAATTATTTTTAATCATTTAGAACTTTTAGAAATTAAATTTGCATTTCTAGGGTTAAAATTTGATAATCTAGGTTTTTAGTTGCGTTTTTATATTTCCGTTAACGTTTTCGTGCTTAAGTCGTAATTGCTTTAATTGTTGCTTGCCTTCGTTTGTTTTTGCCTCATAGAAATAGAATCTAAACCAAAATCTTGAACTATTTAAAATCCTGATCACAAACTTCAACAAAAAGTTCAATTCATGCCTCGTTGGAACAAAAACAACCCGGGAAACGACTAGAAAGTGTTACTTTCGAAATTGATACCTCTAGAATTATATTATATTTATGAATTGGTTTATTGCTTCGGTTAAAAGTGATTTACTAATTTACCTATATTATATATATATATATATATATATAGCAACATAACAATGGAAACTCAAAAGCCTTGCTCAAGGATATAAGATGGAGAAGAAGTGGATGTTCATATGTAAAGGTCAATGATAGTTTATTGATGTACTAACATCTCAAGACCTGACATCATGTTTGCAGTGTGTGCCTGTGCTAGATACCAAGTCAATCCAAAGGTTTCACATCTTCATGCTGTGAAAAGGATTTTAAGGTACTTAAAAGGTCAAACAAAATTGGGCTTTGGTATCCAAAAGATTCCTCCATTTGATTTGTAGCATACAGTAACACCCCCCAAAAATTACAACGCAACGAATACCACTTGGGGTTGCTACTTCAATTAATACACACGCTAGATACAAGAGAACGACCTCTAAATGTGTCGTTTGTAAAACAATCTCGTTGATTTTCTGAAATCAAAATAATAGTTGTCCCATAATTGCATCACCATGAAAAACTTGAATGTAAAGACTCCAATGCACATCAAATAATCCAAGCATCTAATTCACCTGAGAAAAACATGCTTAAAAGTGTCAACATTAAAGTTGGTGAGTTCATAGGTTTATATAAATGTATAATCCAGGACCGCAAGACTTTCCCTGTGGACATGCATCCCATGCAACCATCACAGAATGTAATTATGTTACCTAAGCACTGACACCGAAGCTCGACATATATGAATACAATACATAAATATTGCCTACATTGCCCGTGATGATGTTCAACCTGTAACATCCAACATCCGACATGCTATAACGTTCGTTCCAGTGATAGCTAGTCACCCGAACGGGGAGGTCAATCCCAAATATATCTATTTGTAACACTCGCGCTTCCAAACCAGAAATTAACAGTTCATGATTCATGGGCATTGTGGGATCTCGCTACTTAGGCAATCCCCACATTAACATGATAAAATGTACACTTCGTCCCAATTTGTAAAACAAAGCAGTTTCTTCTCCCCAAAACTTGTAAATCAATATTATAAAACATGGCATGAACTCACCTGATCAAATGACCACCATCAAAAACATCCAAATAAATCACAACCGAATCTGCAACGATCTCGGCACGACGTTAAAATATGTCGTTTCTATTATAAACAGTATTAAATACATCAGACGAAGCGTACATCGTAACGACGAAATCATACAATTTTTTATATGTAATACATACAAATATACATTGCTGAGAAATCCACTTCCGTCATTAAACTTAACCCTTTATATATTTTATGTATGATAAACTATTTACGTCCAAATAACTTATCTCTAATATTTACAGAAAGTTACTATTTTTATAGACCATCTTTTAGAACGAATAAGATCTTAAAAACTATTAATTGAAATAATATATTAACCGAACCCCTTATTTTGAACCCGCTATATTTATTTTTAAAATGAATAAATTGGTTAAGGGAAATCTTGTAAGAGGTTTACCTTTCAAACTTTTTGAAAATGATGAAACCTGTGTTGCTTGTCAAAAGGGAAAGTAGCACGCAGCCTCTTGTAAGTCCAAAACAGAGAACTCAATCAGTCTTCCTTTACATTTGTTGCATATAGACTTGTTTCGTCCAACATTTGTAAAAAGCCTTATGAAGAAAATGTATTGCCTAGTTGTCACAGATGATTATAGTAAGTTTACATGTGTTTTCTTTCTAGATTCTAAGGATGAGACTAATGAGATTCTTAAGTCCTTTATAACTGGGATAGAAAATCTAGTAGATCACAAGGTTAAGGTGATTAGATGTGATAATTGGGCTGAATTCAAAAACAAAGAAATGAATCAGTTTTGTGAGATGAAGGGTATTTTCAGACAATTTAGTGTAGCTAGAAATCCTCAACAAAATGGAGTTGCTAAGAGGAGGAATAAGATACTAATTAAGGCTGCCAGGACTATGCTACCTGATTCTAAGTTGCCAACCACTTTTTGGGTAGAAGCAGTTAATACTGCTTGCTATGTGCAAAATAGAGTGTTAGTAGTTAAGCCTCATAACAAGACCCCATATGAACTTTTTAATGATAGAACACCAACTTTAAGTTTTATGAGACCATTTGGGTGTTCTGTTACCATTCTTAATACCATAGATCACTTAAGCAAATTTGATGGTAAGGCTGATGAAGGTTTCTTGGTTGGATACTATTTGAATAGTAAAGTTTTAAGAGTATTCAATAGTAGAACAAGGATAGTGGAAGAAAACTTGCATATTAGGTTCAGTGAAAGTACACCTAATGTTACAGGGAGTGGACCAGATTGGCTATTTGATATTGATGCACTAACAAGAACAATGAATTATGAGCCAATTGTTGCAGGTACATAGTCTAATGGTTTTGCAGGTACAAAAGCAAGTGATAATGCAAGTCGAGCTAGAAAGGAGACAGAACCTGTCAAAGATTACATTTTGCTGCCATTATGGACCGTTGATCCACCATTTTCCCAAAATCCAAAGAGTTCTGATGATGATGCATTCAAACCTTCAAGTGATGTTGAAAAGAAGGTTAATGAAGATCCAAGAAAAGAAAGTGAATGTAATGATCAAGAGAAGGAGGATAATGTTAACATCACTAACAATGTTAATGCTGCTAGCACAAATGAGGTTAATATTGTTGGTGCAAAAATAAGCATTGAACCTCCAATTGATCCAAATATGCCTGCTTTGGAAGATATTAGCATATTTGACTTCTCAAGAAGTGATGAAGATGATGATGCAAAGGCTGACATGAACAATTTAGATAAAACAATCAAAGTCAGTCCTATTTCAACTACAAGAATTCATAAAGATCATCCTCTTAATCAAGTGATTGGAGATTTGAAATCATCTATACAAACAAGAAATATTTCAAAGAATTTAGAGGAATATGGGTTTGTTAGTACTACTCTTAAACAAAGAACAAACCATAAAGATCTTCAAAACTGCTTGTTTGCTTGCTTTTTATCACAGGAAGAACCCAAAAAGGTAATTCATGCATTAAAGGATCCAAGCTGGATAGAGGCTATGTAGGAAGAGCTTCTACAATTCAAGTTAAAAGAAGTTTAGACTTTAGTGGATTTACCAATTGGAAAAAGGGCTATAGGCACTAAATGGGTTTTCAGGAATAAAAAGGATGAAAAAGGAATTGTGATAAGAAATAAAGCAAGATTGGATAGCTCAAGGGTACACATAAGAAGAAGGGATTTACAATGATGAAGTCTTTGCCCCTGTGGCAAGAATTGAAGCAATTAGGCTATTTTTAGCTGATGCTTCATTTAAAGATTTTGTGGTGTATCAAATGGATGTAAAAAGTGCTTTTCTCTATGGGAAGATTGAAGAAGAGGTGTATGTATGTCAACCACTAGGATTTGAAGATCCCGACTTTCCTGATAGAGTATACAAGGTTGAAAAAGCACTATATGGACTACATCAAGCTCCTAGAGCCTGGTATGACACCTTGTCAACATGTCTGTTGGACAATGAGTTTTAAAGAGGGAAAATTGACAAAACCTTATTCATCAAAAGGTACAAAGGTAATATTTTACCGGTCCAAATTTATGTGGATGATATCATCTTTGGTTCAACAAAGAAAGAGCTATGCAATGCATTTGAGAAGTTGATGCATGAGAAATTTCAGATGAGTTCTATAGGAGAACTTACATTTTTTTAGGATTACAAGTACAGAAGAAGAAGGATGGTATATTTATTAGTAAAGATAAATATGTTGATGAAATTTTAAAGAAATTTAGGTTTATAGAAGTCAAGATTGCAAGAACACCAATAGAAACTCAAAAGCCTTTGCTCAAGGATGAAGATGGTAAAGAAGTGGATGTTCATATGTATAGGTCAATGATTGGTTCATTGATGTATCTTACATCTTCAAGACCTGAAATCATGTTTGTAGTGTATGCCTGTGCTAGATACCAAGTCAATCCAAATGTTTTACATCTTTATGCTGTAAAAAGAATTTTTAAGTACTTAAAAGGTCAACCAAAAATGGGCCTTTGGTATCCAAAAGATTCTCCTTTTGATTTGGTAGCATACACTAATAGTGATTATGCTGGAGCAAGCTTGGATAGGAAGTCTACAATAAGAGGTTGTCAATCCCTTAGATGTAGATTAATATCATGGCATTGCAAGATACAGACAGTGGTTGCAAATTCCACAACAGAAGCTGAATATATGGCTGCTTCAAGTTGTTGTGGACAAGTACTTTGGATTCAGAATCAACTACTTGATTATGGGTACAGTTTTATGTATACCAAGATCTTTATTGACATTAACAATACCATTTGCATAATTAAAAATCATGTTTTTCGTTAAAAAACAAAGCATATAGAGATTAGACATCATTTTATTAGGGATTGCAATGAAAAGAAGTTGATTCAAATGGTCAAAATCCATACTGACAAGAATGTTACAGATTTACTTACAAAAGCTTTTGATGTAAGTAGGTTTCAATATTTGATTGCTAGTATTGGAATACTAAATCCTTCAAATCTTTTATCTTTTTATGTTTTTGTAGAGTTTTGTTTGAATTAGTATTGTTATTCATGTCATTAAAAGTTTATGTTGCTAAGTATAATTAGTGCTGTTGGTTATACCTTAATATTGTTGAGTTATCTCTACGTTAGTTATACTTAATTCTATTAGGTATAATTAATACTATGATAATTATGAAAATTGCTATGGCTTGTGTTTTCTTGGTTTTTGTACTAACATTTTGCAGGAAAAGCAAAGAAAAGTGTTAAATTGATGATGGAAAAGCTATTTAGAATGGAATTGGAGTTATTGCTGGTGACTCAAAGTTAATGCTGCTAGGCATAACTTACTACTGCTGGGTGAAAGTTAATGTTGTTGAGGGTATTTTCCATAAATACTTCGATTAAGGGTTTTTAATGGATCCTTTAAATTCAATTCATCTTTCACAAACGTGCACCCCATCTCTAAACTACAGAACCTAACTCAATTTTATCATCCATTATCAAAATCCAACATAAATGACGACTTTAAAGTTTGCTTATACTCATAATATGGTCGCATTTTTGTCTAAACCCACAAAGAGTGATAGGTTTGAACAAATTGTGATTTTTGAAGGCACAACGCCATAAGGCATGCTTAACGATCCAATCCTACTATAGATATTTCTTCCGTGAAGTGAACAATTCTGTCGACTATTCAAGGTCAAATAGTATCAATGGGGAAGCACAGTTACCATGCCCTAGTAGACTGGCAAAAAATAATTCTATCATGAAGCATCTTTGAGAAAGATCTTCAACTAGCAGATGAGGAAAGTGTTGATTGTTTATCGAATTCTACCATTTTTGAACAACTTACACTGATGAGGTATGAGAAAATTTCACAAAAACTAACTTTCTATAAACCATTCTTTTTCCCCACAATGGAAATTCTAATTCATACTATTTTACAGTATCTAATCCAAAGAACTAACTACTCTACGGCATGGAAGGAGTATAGTAGTACTATTGGCATCTGCCATTATCTGTTAAGGCGAACAAACCAAAAATTCAAACTTTCAACTTTTCAAAATACATTTTTGAAAGTATGGTTAGAAACTTGGATAATTTGTCTGGGAAATTTTGATGTATCCAAGGTTTGTACAAGTGTTTTTGAATAAACAACTTGATGGGTTGCCAAGTCACAATAGAATTTATATTGCACCCTCTTATACTAAGAAGATCTTTGGAAATATAAGAAGGGTAGGAAAAGATTTTTCTAGAAAAGTGACAGATTTGTTTCCAACTATGCTGGTTCAAAACCAAATGAGTGAAGGTTCAGCAATGCCAACTGATCCCCAACACACACCCACTTTTATTTAATCATCTCCTCCACCTCAAAAGACTCAAAAACCTAGGAAGCCTAAGAGAAAGGACACTCGGGTACCTCAGCCTAGTAGTCCTACAGACATTGTTGCAGATAAGGCTGTCTATAAGGAGTTGGGTGACAGATTGGTAAGGGTTGCTACTACTGCTTCTAGCTTAGGAGCAGAGCAGGACAGTGGTAACATAACTAAGACCCGATCCAAGGCAATACCTAATGAATTTGGTTCCCAATGAACTACTTTAGGTCCTGGGTGCCAAGAAACCATGGGGGATACTATTGCTCAAACTAGGTTTGAGAATGTATCTAAACTTTCTAATGATTCACTGCTCACAATAGGTAACACACTTCGAAGTGATGAGGATAGACTTAAACTTGATGAATTGATGGAATTATGTACCAATTTACAAACAAGAGTTCTTGATTTGGAGAAGACAAAGACCACTCAACATATTGAGATTGATAGCTTGAAAAGGAGGGTCAAGAAGCTTGAAAAGAAAAGAAGTTTAAGAACTCATAAGCTGAAGAGGTTATACAAAGTTGGTTTGAGTGCTAGGGTAGAATCCTCTAGAGATGAACAAGAATTGGGTGAGGATGCATCCAAACAGGGGAGGAGGATTAATGTTATTGATGTAGATGAAGACATTACCCTGGTTAATGTTCAAGATGATGTTGATAATGAGATGTTTGATGTAAATGCTTTAAATGATGAAGAGGTGTTTGTTGTAGAACAAGAAGTTGCTACTAATGAAAAAGATGATAATGGTGAAATTACTTTGGCTCAAGCACTTATAGAAATGAAGAGTACAAAACCCAAGGTGAAAGGGATTGTTTTTCAAGAGCTAGGTAAATCTACAACAACAACAACAACAATTTCTTCACAACAATCACAGGACAAGGGTAAAAGAATAATGATAGAAGAACCTATGAAGCCTATGAAG
>BQNB010202530.1:0-10829 GCA_026074375.1 Tanacetum coccineum
TGTGTTCTACACGTGACCATTTATTCCGCTGCGTACTCGTGTTAATTTAATTGTTAATTAGATCATAAAACCCAACAACACAAACAATTATTTACATACATGATGTTGAAACAATATTGAGACTTTGAGTTTGACACAAAACATATAGTCAACATCAACTTAATAATACCATGTTTTATACCATTGTAACCATTTAAAGTTTTCAGGTTTCCAATCAATAAATAAAAATCATGCAAGTGTTTGTATTTTTGTACATGAACAAATAAATAAAAATCATGCAAATTTGATGTTAAAACATATATATTGAGAGCTTGTTCATGTTTTCAATAATACTTAATATAATTAAATTTATTATACCTAGCCAATACTCGCGTATAACGATGGCAACTTTTAGTTGCCAAAAAAATACGAATCAATGGTTAAAACACAAAACGAGATCTTGACTAAGAGTTTGTGTGTTAAGCAATGACATCAACATTAGTTGCATCACTCATTTTCTACAAATTTACGCAATAAATAAAATGGTAGAACACTATACATTGTAATTCACTAATTCATAAAAGAAAATTAGAAAAAGTGTGGTTAATAGAAAAAAGAGTAAACTGCAAAAGTTGTTCATGTGATTTGGTCAAATTGTATGTTTCGTCTAATCTTTTTTAATCTAAAGTGCATGCATCATCCTTCTGGGGAACTTACGAGTTTGTTTTTCAATCCTGGCCAACATGAAATGACTAAATTACCCTTATCTTCTTTCAATTTAATAAAATAGAGAGCATGTACATTTTAGTCATTTTAGTTTTTTCAGAGACGAAAATTGCACTCGCAAAATTCTCACATGGACGACGTCTGCACTTTAAGAAAAGCATGAACGAAACAAGCAATTTAACCAAATCACAAAAACGATTTTTGCAAGTTACTCTAGAAAGAAAGTTATAAAACATTAAAAATGGTGGAAGATGATGCTTATTGTAACAATTTATTAATTAAGTTAACAATTTCGTATATGGAATGAATTAACCTTGTGGTTTACACACACTCTCACCTTTCGTCCTCATTTCAAAGTAAGTACACCATCCGCCCTTATGGTTTACAAATCTTGCATGAAACGTCCCTCCGTCATACCCCCGTTAGATGACACCCCTCACGTGCTCTACGTCTTTTCCCATTCAAATGTTAGTTGACCCCTTATTTCCCCCGGGACACATATTTAAAAACCTTTCCACATACACTTCATTTAATGGTCGTTACCAAACATGACTCTTCACTCCTAAAACCCAATAAACCCTAGATCAAAGTTGATATCAATGGCAAATTCCTGAAATCTATGGACTTGTCTAAGTTGGTAATAAATGATGACATGATCGATTATGTTTTAGGGAAGTATGGGAATAACTGATAGGTTGATGATGCTATAGTTGATGAGATACTTGACGATTTATTGAAAAGACAATGAGAGAAACAACAACGTGTGAAAGGTAAGTGTACAAGAAATGTATTGTCTTGCTAACTATCTTTGTAGATGACAAAGGAAATGGAACTTTGAAAGGTTAGTGTACCCAAAAACCATTTTGCTGTCATTTTGCTCATTATTTTACTTGTGTCTTATGTATTGAGTGTTTGCTATATCTATAGATAACAAATGAAAGGTAACAGGAATTAATATTCTAGATGATCTTGAACAGAGGATTGAGAATGTTGAAAAACATCTTAACAAGGCAAAAAAGAAAATGGATATTAACAAGGGAAAAGAGAAAATGGTGATGAAAAAAGGTAATAGTTTTTTTGAGCAAATTGCATTGGTATTGTTAAGGAGGGTAATTTACTTTATATAGTAATTGGAAAACTAAGTTTAGACCTTAGAAAACTAAGTTTATGAAACAACTGATTTAATCTAAACACCCCTTTAAGCTGAATTGAGCCAATGCACATTTGGAAACTAAGTTTAGAAAACAACTGATTTAATCCAAACACCCTTTTAAGCATAAGGTACCTTAGGAAATAAGCTAAATTAAACTAATGCACATTTGGAAACTAAGTTTAGGAAATAAGTTGATTTGATCAAAACACCCTTTTAATCTTAAGGTACCTTATGAATAAGCTGAATTGAATCAATATACATTAGGAAACTAAGTTTAGGAAATAAGTTAATTTTATCCAAACACCCCTTTAAGCTTAAGGTACTTTAGGAAATAAGCTGAATTGAACCAATGTACATTTGGAAACTAAGTTGAGGAAATAAGTTGATTTAATCCAAAACACCCATTTAAGCTGAATTGAACCAATGTACCTTAGGAAACTAAGTTTAGGAAATAACTGATTTCATACAAACAACCATTTAAGCTTAAGGTCTTTGCATCCATAATGATATTTACCAATCATATCTTATTTGCAGAGGTCATAATTATTAAATCAGGCACAAGCTCTGATCATAACCCTTTTAAAGTTACATCTGATGAAAGCTCTGATGATAACCCTTTTCAATTTAGCATTGATGAAAGCCTAATCATATCCTTTTTCAAGTTACATCTGATGAAAGCTCTGATGATAACCCTTTTCAAGTTAGCATTGATGATACCTTAAAGTCAAGCTCTAAGGATACTTGTAGCTCTGATGCTACTTGAGAACAAAAAAGCTTCTACTAGCTCTACAAAATCTAAAAAAGTAGTTAAATGTAAATAAGGGTCAAGCTCTACAAAAGCAAAAAAAGCTATTATTCCACAAGAGCTTTTATAGTGGTATGGTGATTTAAGTTCAGATGAGCAAAGGACTGTTTATAAAGGTAGACCAGGGTCAACCTCTACAAGTGCAACAACCACCAAACTTGAAAAACTCAAATCAAGGTCAAGGTCTAAGCATCTTCCAGTTGAAAAAATTTCCAGCTCAAAACATCTTACACCTAGAACAGGGTCAACCTCTACAACTATTTTTGTTCCAACAAAAAGGCCACCTCTAGTGAGGAATTGCGCTTTGGGCCTTGCAGCTGTGAAAACTTGGCAACAAATTCTGAATAAGGAATTTGGAATTAAAAAAGCCAAAGAAGATGTTGGAGGAAGTTCAGATGTTAGCAAGAAAGGTAAAAGGAAGATGCCGTAGGAAGTTCAGTTTGTTTTTGTGAAGCTTATGTAGGTGTTTGTGAAGATGGTGTAGGTTCAACTTTTGGTTTCTTGAAAAACATGTAACTTTAACATTTTTCTTTTGGTCTTAGTACATTTAACTTTGCTTCTGTATGGGTTGCCAACAACACTGCTCTGGATGTTTTTCTATCCCAATCTTTTGGATATTTAACTTTATTGTAGTTAGTATAAATTAAATGTTTGTGTATTTTGCAATGTTTTGAAAACCGGGTTTTGAATCGACCCGGTCGAGTCACCGGGTTACCGGTTCAACCGGTTGGACCGCCGGGTCAACCCGGTTTTCTAAAATATATATATATATATATATATATATATATATATACTTTCAATAATTAGAAAGAAAGTATGTATATAAATCATGAAATATTTCATATATTAAGCCTAAAGACTATTTATTAACAAATATAACATGTAAAATTAAAATTACGTCGCAAATATATACAATTAACATGTTTTATTTATAAAAAAATACGAAAAAACCGAAACCCGGCCGGGTCTCATGACCCGGGTCACTCCAAACCCGGCGGGTCAAACCGGGTTTCGAAAATATGAAACCCGGTTTAATTTGACCCGTTTTTTCGACCGGAACCGGTTGACCCGGCCGGGTCGAACCGGGTTTCAAAACACTGGTATTTTGCATATGGTGCTTCTACTAGTATGTGGCCAAAATGACTTTTTAAAGTCAAAATGCAGCATAATTTGTGTTCACGTCCTAATGCAGTTTAACTTTTTAAAGTCAAAACGAGTTTACAAACTTTGACTGTCCAAATACACATCCAAACTAAATATTTCCCATATTTTTTTAATTTGTGAAAATGTGAACATATTATTACCACCAAAAACTTAAGCCTTCAAGGTAATACTGTATCAAGAACAGACTTAAGATCCAAGTGCGCCAGTTTTTGGGCAAGTGCGGCACACTTTTGGTATTTTCAACAAGTGGCCTTTTATAAAGTTGTAGATAATTGAATTCTCTTTCTATGGCCGCTTGAATCAACTCAATCCGAGTTCGTATGCTCCAGTTATGGCCAAAACAATGAACAAGTGTCGAGGGATCTTTATCTTGAGTTTACTTCTTCGTTTAAGCTTCTTATCTTCGTGTCTTCTTTCGTTTTCTTCCACGACACATACCTAGAGCATAAAATAGCTAATATACTTGATTAAGTACCGAAAGTTCACGAGAAATGATCAAATAAATGCAAATAATGCCGCCGAAAACATGTATAATTTAGGCGTTATCAGCACCATCGTTTTTAAACAACTTGACTAAATCTATCCAATTTGACCCATTCTTAAGTAAATGGGTTTAGATTTAGCATAATTCCCTGATATGACAAAACTTAACCCAATTTAACCCATTCTTAAGTAAATGGGTTAACATATGCTACATCTAGTTGAAATGATGTAATTGACGGATCAAGGATTGTTAAAGATTTAATCACATCGGTACTATAGCTGATCTACCACGTCTTTACATTTCTGAAAGAATTTCCATCTTAGACTAAGTTTTTCACCTAGCCATAATCTAAATTATTCATCCTCGGCTTTCTAATTAGTAAACTCATATACAAAAATTGCAAAGTCCATAACATATTCACCTTTCAGATACAATTTTAACACTTGTATTTCAACAATACCTTTCTCTTTTTCATCTCTTATGTAGGAAACTAGAAAGGGGATTGAATAGTTTACCGGTTAATTATCCGTTTTAAAACTTTGCTTATAAAATAGTTTGATTCGAGTTGTATGTCAATCAATCAACAATATGAATCATAACTAAACTATCTAATGTAATGAACTAAATAAACAATAACAATATAAAGAGATAAGGAAAGAAATGATCAAACCAAGACACCAAGATTTATAGTGGTTTGGCTACGAAGTACCTCTTCGCCCTACTCTACTCCTCGAGTACTCCACTCGAGATTTCACTATGTCAACAAGCTCCTTTTAGGCGGAGTAAACCGTTTACACGTCGCTTACTTTCTTTTTCGACACTAAGCTAGATGTCGTGTCCTAATCTTAGCTAGAACCAATCTAAGACTTCACTAAGTCTTTACACACTCACAAGATATATATTCTTGGATTGACACACAATCCAATTCACATAAATACATAATTTACACTATTGAATCTACACACAATCTAATTTACACAACACCACAAAGAAAATATAATGAAGATTTGTGATCTTGAGGAGGAGGAAAGAGATCACTTGATAACAATTCATTTCTAGATGAATACGATTGTTGTTCTCTTGCACTTGATTAGAAGAAGGAAGGAAGAGGGAATTAATCACTTGAAACAAGATCAAGATATGTTAGTGATCAAGATATGTGTTTGAGAAAGAAAGAAAGAAGAGAGAAAAGTAGATCTGAGAAAATTCTTGGCAAGAGGTTATGTTTTTCAGATGGGGTGGCCCAGTATTTATAGGAGACAAAAAGAGTCGTTACTCTGCTGGCAGTCCCGGCGGTCCCTAATATGTTAGGGGGCCGCCAGGCCTATAAGGGGGCCGCCCGTAGAGTACACTCCTCTTTTTGTCTTTTAGTGGAGAATGTGTTATCTATTTTGGAACCTTTCATTTTAGGGGGGAAAATCTGATTTCAAATTTATTGTTTTAATAAAACATTTCTTTTATGAATAAATATTTTGTGTATATATTTTTGTAAATACACTTTTGTAGAAATGTAAGGTTTAAGAAAAATATTTTCTTGATCGCTAATCATGTATAATAATTTGTTTGTCCATACCTTAAGTGATTAATCTTAGAAATATAATTTTACGATTAGAAATTTATAAACGTTTAATTTTATCGTAAACGTTTTTACATTTTGTTATTATCAAAACATCGAGAGGTCGAAAAATATAAATAACGTTTTTAGACATTATTTGTATTAACAATCTCCCCCATTTTGATGATGACAAAATATAAACTCATTTAGTATAAAAATAGAAGTTTATAAATTACTAATGAGTTTAATTCTATTTCTCCCCCTTTTTGTCGAATCTAAAAAGGTTGATCGTCAAATTGTAGTAGAGAGAAATAAATCGACGATTGAAGACTCCCCCTTGATGTAAGCTCCCTCTTGTTTGGGGCACCAAGGGATCTATCTTACGATAATTTGTTTGCTACAAAACAAAGTTAGAGGTACAAGTGCAAACCAACATAACACGACAAATATCTCAAAAGTATAATCCACACTTTAGAAACTCATAAATAAAGTTCATTCAAATTCCTAGAAAGATCATATATAGTCATATAGTATAATATATGATGATACAGCATAAAATAATCATAACCTATCATAACATAATTAGAGCATCTAGAAAAATAAGCTAGTAGATGATTCAGGATTTCATGAGATGTGATACCCAAAAGGTAGTGAACATTTATTTGAGCAAATTAATCATGTGGAAATGATTAATTGAAGAGTGAAAATAATGAAGATGGTGAATCATTATGGTGATGGACTCGTGATTGGGGTATGAGAGGGGTGACAAGGAATTGAATGAAATTAATTTCATTTCTTAATGAGTGGAAGTGGTTGGTGGTGTACCTATAATAGTGACAAAAGCTAGCATGACACCCTACTTGAGCATTTATAAGAGGTTAAAGCAATGGGTGTGTTGAAGAGGGTGGTGTAGGAGTTTGAGAATCGATGAGTGTAGAGACGGTGTGGAGTTGATTAATAATTCTATCTCTTTGTAGGTAGTCCATAGATGGTGATATAGAGTGAGGAGTGTTTCTTGGAGGTGGTGGTGGTGAATCATTATGACAAGTGGGTGATGATTTTGGAAGAGGTGTCTTACGCTTCCATACTTGACGAACCGACATTCTTGGTTTTCTAGAAAAGTTTGGGTGATGATTTGAGCAAGACATTTGGGTAGAAGAAGAAGAAAATATGAAGAAGATGGTGATGATGAAGAAGATTGATAATTTAAATAATGAGAAAGATGAAAAGAAATGGCAAAGCATGGTGTTGGAGATGAAGATTGAAGAAATTGTGTGTTTAAAGAAGGAAATTCCAACAATAGTCTAGGACTAGGTTGGTCAAAGATACAAAAAAAGAGAAACAATCGAAATTTCTGTTCCATCCTGTTGGCGGTCCTATATCGTGGGGCGGTCCCTGATTGATAAGGGGGAAGCCTGATTAGTAATGGGGCTGTTTTCTGGAGAGAACATACTATTCCTAGTTTTCTCCCTCATAAATTATCACATCTTATTCCGGTCAAAAATCAAGTAAATCTAAATTAACAATGCATCAATCATTAATCTTAAGCATGCAATTTCAATAAGTCTTAAGACAATTCACATATGAAGCATGCAATATTAACACAAATTGTTAACAAGTAAAGCATTAACAGGATGATAAGAATTTAAAAGATCATCCTAATAATCGGAAGTCATCATTCATTATTCTAGTCCTAATATATTAAAAGACATAATGTATTAGATAAGAGAGACAATAGTACTAATAATAGTCTCTTAAAAGTTATGCCGACATCTTTACTTCCTTTTTTCTCCTATCATGTTCTTGAGAGCTTGTCCGATTGACCTTAACCAGTCTCGGTGAGCATTTCGTTGTTGATTTTGAAGAGTTATAGTTTCGGATAGAAAGGTGTTCAAGTCATAACTTTCATGAGAAGGGTTTTGACGGACTCTAGAAGCAAAATTAGATGAAGAAGAGACTTGTTGAGAAGGAGAAGAGGAATTGGAGTGAAATGTTTCATCATCATTTTCATCAACCATATGACCAAGGGGACGAGATGAGGAAGGATGATTTTGAGTGGTGGAGGAAGAGCTAGCATTTAATTCACGAGGTCTTTTCATGCCCCGATCCGCTCGTGTATTTCGCTCGTAATGAGGAGCGAGCGGATGGATGGCTCGATCATGTGAGAGATAATGATCAAAAGCTAGCTTAGGAGAGACGGACATGACATGTTTGAATAACCTAGTCAAGAGCATTCCATAAGGTATGAGTTCCTTTGGATTGAATCGAGTCTTTTCCATTCTTTTAAGAATGAAAAATACTAGGTTATAAGGAATGGATGTCTCAATGCAATAAAGCATGTGACAAAGACAAGCGGAGACATGGTCTTTATGTCCTCCTAGACAAATGACATTTTCACGAATAATATCAACCTAAGGTTTCATATGAGTTTGAATCTCTTGTGTTAAAATTTTGTTTTCACCTACGACAATGGTTTTCTTATCTTTGGTACGAGTCTCTTGACCTTGTCGAGGAACTTGAATAAGAGTCTTAATGACTCTTAGATACGGAGGTTTGGTTTTATAAAGACCTCTACATGGAACACTTACTGACAAATGGTCTAGAGACCATATTTCGGTGTTAGAGGCTTGACCTTTGAATGGGATTTTCATAATTTGACCAAATTCCTCAAGAGTGAGGGAGAATGACTTATTTTAAATGACAAAGTTGACAACAAATTGACCCTCAAAATTATAGGTAAAAGTGAGTTGATAATAAAACTCGAGAACAAATCGAGGTACAATTTGTTCGTTAATGTCTAGCAAACAATCAAAGCCGATTGACTCAAACTTAGCACGAATATGACTTATATTTTCAAAGTTTGGACTTACAACCCTTCCCTCATAAAAGTAATGTTTTTCAAGATTTGCCATTGTGTTTAGCAAGGGTTGATTAAATTCATTTGATATTAAGGGTATGTAGTTTCGTGTCTTTTGATGATCTAGACCGGTCGCTCGAGGCATTGTTACCTAAAAAGACACAAACAAGACCATATTTTAATCGCTTATACTTGTATTGATGTTTTGAGTTCGCGCCTAGTATGTGCCTATATGCAACAAATGTGGAGTAACGATTAACTCGACCTAACCATAAAATCCTAAAAGTTAACCCAAACACTCCTTAATTTGATTTCGCTCATCCAAACAAGTCGAAAAATACATATGAATTATGTATCTCGAAATTTGTTCATGAGATCATTATGCATGTGTTTGAAAACGTTTTTAGGTTGTATTGATAATGCATAACAACAATTCTATTATATTCATAACGTAGGTGATTTGAAAATAAAATTGGGGTTTTAGTTCAAAATCAATTTTTCTACAAGCTCATTAATATGTGCAAATCCTATGTCTACGGGAAGCATATTAGTTGTATATTGTATCCTAGTAGTTTTAATTGTACAAAATTGAAAGAAAAATGGAAAATCCCCAATTTCAATTTTTGGTGTTCATCATGAACCCTAGACTTAAATTGAAAGGAAATAGATGAAATGACTTACAATTGATGATCTTTGTAATGTTAGGATTGATTATTAGTGTTGATTTGATCTTCAATTAATGTTTTAATGGTTGAATTTGAGTTTTGGTGGGTTTTGGGTCGTGTTCGTCGAGTGCAGCAGATAAGGGGGTGTTTGTTTTTGTGTTTTGAAAATTTTTGTTTAAGTGTTCCATATTATGGTCTGCTGATGGCGGTCCTAAATATATTGGGGGCTGCCTATATGGGGGCCGCCCTCAGTAAAGGGTATTGGACTTGGTTTTTGACGAAAATTATTCAAGGAGGAATGACATTTTAATTTGCATTTCGCGAATTAAAGATGCTTAAAGTACCTCGAATGAAGTAATTAAGTTGTCATGACACGGAGTGGAACACAGACTAGAATCGAGACAGAAAAAGGAGAAGCGAACCGATATGATTTATGGAATGTGTTTCATCATTCCTAAACCAAGACGTAGATGGTTAAACGATTCACGTTTAAGGGGTTTAGTAAGAATGTCGGCAATATTGTCGACGGACGGTACTTTTTCGATTGAGATATGTCCTTTTTGGACATTATCACGAAGAAAGTGGTGACGAATTTCGATGTGTTTGGTACGAGAATGTTGCACCGGGTTTTTGCTAAGGTCAATCGCGCCTTTGTTGTCATACATGATGGGAATGTCGTCGAGTCGTACGTCGTAGTCGATGAGAGCTTGTTTCACCCATAGTGCTTGTTGACATGCCTTTTCGGCGCTTATGTATTCGGCTTCGGTAAAGGATATAGTAAGAGTGGTTTGTTTCTTCGAGAACCAAGATGTCAAACAACATCCTACGAACGTACAAATACTGCTAGTGCTCTTTCGGTCCACATAATCTCCCGCATGATCAGAGTCGGCATATACTACGGTTTCTATGCCGGTCCCCTTAGGATACCATAATCCTAAGTGCGTAGTGCCTTTAATGTATCAGAAGATACGCTTAACCGCTTCAAAATGAGAGGTTTTGGGAGCCTCTTGGAAGCGGGCACAAAGAAAGACACCAAACATGATATCGGCCTACTTGCCGTTAGGTATAATAAACTACCTATCATGCCTCGATACTTGGTACTATCTACCGACTCACACTTTTCATCTTTTGTGAGTTTAGTATCGGAGGACATGGGGGTTTTCATTGGTTTAGAATCTTCTAGACCAAATTTCTTAAGCATTTCTTTAATATACTTAGATTGATTAAAGAATATACCATCTTCCATTTGTTTAATTTGTAGTCCAAGGAAGAAATTAAGTTCACCCATCATGCTCATCTCGAACTCGTCATGCATGATTTTGGCAAATTCATCACACGTGTCTTAACAAGTCGAACCGAATATAATGTCATCGACATATATTTAAACAATGATGAGATTAGAACCTTTCTTCTTAGTAAAAAGAGTGTTATCTACCATTCC
>BQNB010202533.1:0-10828 GCA_026074375.1 Tanacetum coccineum
AATTGTTTTTGATATTTTTAGTAAGAATACTTGTAGTTTAGATAGGTATTGGTGCTCTCGGGTATGCCTAAATGTATTTAATTTGCGAAACGTAAACGTGTTACGTAACTAATAAAAATAAAATATAAAAAGTCAATTATTACTTTCGAAAAGAAAGAAAAATAAATAAATAATGTTTTTATCGTTTGTATAATGTTATCGTATAAGTAGGTCAATCGTCTTGTAAAATAATATTTATAAATTTAAAACTCATATAAATATTATATAAATGATTCTAAAATGTTTCGCCAAATTTTTTTTTATTAAAAATGAACCAACACTATTCATGTCAGGAAATAGTGTATAAAGTCATATTTCTCTTGTTTTATTCGTTAAATGAAAATTTTTAGCTTACGCGATTTAATTATGTGATGAAAATTTAAAAGTAACGTGCGCGAGACTAAAAAATAAATAGTGAAATAATGACGGAATGAATGACGTCATAAAATGACCTGAAAATACGAAATGTTATAATCTGAATAAGTTCTGAAACCCTAAATAAGTTTAAATAGATTTACTTTATACTAAAAACTACTTATGCTGTCAATATTAGACGCTAAATCCACCTTATACTTATCTAAATTTGAGATTGAAAACAGGATATTGAATTTTTAAAAACTGAACTGAGACACTTGACAGATTATGGCAAAACCTTAAATAACTAATGCCAATCCCATCATGATTCTAATGATTTCGAGAAATCGCTCACAGAACTAAACAATGATGTGAGAAACGACCTCGAAGATTTCAAAAGATGTATCCATAGCATGAGAACTGATCAGTGGAAACTTTTTGCCAAAGACGATAGTAAAACCACCGGTGTTTTACCTAAGAAAAAGTCTAAATCTAATCAACCAAGAACCCTCAATCTAAAAATGATTTCGAAAAATTAATGACTAAATTTTCTTGGAAGATCAAAGAGTTTTCAATAAGTTATATCAAAACAAGATTAACGATTACGGATTTTAAAAATGAAGTAAAATGAAAAGAATTTCCGAACTATCTTTAAAAACATGGAAAGGAAATTAGATGAGTGGGAGAAGTCTCAAAACACCTCTCCAGAACAAACCTATTGGACTGAACCACAACCTCCCCCTTAAGCTCCCACCGAGCAAATGAATGCCGTATCACGCGGGAGTGAAAGTCGACGACCCCTCGAAAACTCAAAAGAGCCACCCGCTTTCTATTATCGATAACAAAAAAATCAAAAAATTGGTAAACCTACTAAAACATCATAAAAGGACTATCCAAAGTGTTAAAACAAATCCAATATCCATTCGTAAGTACATACCAAAAAATCTCCATACCCTCAACATTTAAATGTGATCATTCTTCATTTGGGAACCGTATCATTAAGGAATCGTTAAATCATCTTAAGTATAATAATGAGAATAGTATACTAGTAAATAATAATAAACCTATAAAAATATATACATATATAAAAAACAACAAAAACTTTGCAGTCTTTAAGTATGTCACGGCTTCGGAAAGCCGGTGTGTCGCGTATCTCGATTCCTGCATCCAAAATGAAAATTATCAAACTTTGTGAGTGTGTTCGTGGAAAACCCTCACGAGACTATAACTCGTCCACTCGGGACACCGAGGGGTTTAAAGGCTTGTTGCATGCGCTAAATGCAACCGTGATGCCTACGAAAGTGCGCTTTTGTATTTAATGTTTTTCTTATAGTTGTGTTTATTATGCAGAATAAATAAAACACGTGGAGCTTGGAGTGTGGTTGGCCCACAAAAAATTTTAACACTTGGAGATTTTATAATTGAGTATTTATATTACATTGGCTAGAATACACAGACTTTGGCATTTCGTTCGCGCCATATCCTTTTCAAATAAAAAATTCAGCATGAACTTAAGAACCCCGGGAAGTACCGTTTTTCCTTAATTTTCCCTATTTTCTATATTTATCAGTTCTCACATTGAGGGCAATGTTCAACTTAAGTGTGGAGGGTAGTAAATAGGAAAAATTAATCATGTCCCTCCATGTTGCCTTGCAAGAAAATTTCAAACTTTCATTCTGCTATTTTTCCCCCATAAAAAATTTTAAAAATTTTATATATTGCTTTTTTCCAAAAACTTAAAAATGCTCTATACGCTAGTAAGTGCAAAACCAACCGGATTTGACATTTTAACTAGCACAAAAATCAACCCACCTAAAATTGTATTGTTCGCCTCACAATCTTAAGGAATTTTGGTATCCAGCTTGATACCCCAAATAATTTTGCTTTCGCTTGTTCGAGTTAACGGTTTACAGGAATGTGATAGCATATGTCTTTGTCGCCTTTCTGGAGCAGTGGTATTGGTTGAAAGTATATGAGTGGGCCGGTAATTTAGTACTCTAGAACTTTGTGCTTGACATCATTTACTAGACCGCAAGTGAGGTTTAATTTTATAGACAAAGTCGTATGATAAGGAGTGACATAAATCCCTAAGTAATCATGTATCTGCAGCACTCGCTTTTAGTGTTGAGATCCCCAAAGTATCCCAAGAGCAAGAAAAACGTGCTCGATGAAGAAGAAGTTTTGTGTATCCCATAGTTATCACAGTATCTGGAATGAAAATAAATCTAAAAAAAAGAGAAAAAAGAAAAAGAAAAAAAGAGAAGAGAAAAAATAATAAACTTCGAAGTATAAGACAAAGTTCTGACACATGAAGCATAGTATCTGCTATTCACCCTCAATCAATATCCACATTTCCCTCTTGAAATTTTTTGTCTAGGTGCTCACGAGCCGCACGGCAGGTTATGGGTCAAGTACAGAGCATATGGTAGCGAACCTAGATTAGTCTGTGCAATTGAGTGACTTCAACAAATATATAACCCTATCTTGATACTCATGTAATCCAAAAACTAACACTTTCCCCATGTCTATGCCTAAAAGTATAAAACTGGGCCAAACACTTGTTAATGCTAAAATTATTTATTTTCTCCATGGTCACGATAAAAAGAGCTTTGTTTTCTCCGCTTAATTGCTTGAGGGTAAGCAATAGCGAAGTGTGGAGGGATTTGATAACTCCTAAATTATAAATGTTTTCGGCGGCGTTATTTGCATTTATTTGATCATTTATCATGAACTTTTAGTACTTAATCAAGTATATTTGCTATTATATGTTCTAGTACCTGTCCCATGGAAGAAAACTGAGGAGCGCATCGATACAACACGAAGAATTAAGAAGCTTAAACGAAGAAATAACTGAAGATAAAGATTTCCCGACACCTGTTTACTGTTTTGGCCATAACTCCGAATCCATACAACTCGAAATTAGTTGATTCAAGCGGCCACGGAAAGAGAATTTAACTATCTAAATTATGGAAAAACGTTCATGAGCTGAAGTATTACCAAGATTGCCGGATTTACAAATTAGTACAGCACACTTTATGATGATACATTTAATTCGCGAATCTGGCTGACCCATAATCCATCCACATACATTCCCAACTTGGTCTCCAAGTAATCACATATCCTAATAAGTACCTCCCTATGATGCTTTGGGATGAAATCATGCTCTTCTCATATCATCACAACCAAATCTCAAGTAAGAAGATTCCAAGAAAAAACCAAAGTACGACGCACTTTTCGTCTTGTGCGCACGCACTTCTGATTCGAGTTCCAAACCACACCCTGCGCACAATATTGTAAGTGTGCCGCACGTTCGTTCAAACTTCCAAAGAAACGGTTAAGTCCCAATAAATGTTGAGTGCATTAACTCCCTAAGTGCGCCACACTTTTTCTCAAGTGCCCGCACTTCTACCCGAAATCAGCCTATAAACTAGAGAAGGAATTTCTCACCCATTTTAGAAGACACTTCTATCAGAAAACTCTCTCATCATTCACCATTTAATTTCAAGGGCGGTGACACACCCTAAGGGTTCGGGTGATTGGATCTATAGCTAAGTTTTAGAATATTTTTCGTTTGGAAAACTAATTTCGAATCATTGACTTGTAATCAATGGTAATTATTCTATTAAATCTTTATATGAAGTTTTCTGGAATTTATGGATTGTTATGATTTTGCACATCTTTGATTATGGAGTAGTAATACTTTTGGTTTGAAACTTTGGGCATAAGGTGATCTTTGATAAGGAGCGTTGGTATATGTGTTTATTGAATTGGCCGAAAGGGTTCTTATAGGCCCAAAAAAAAAAGAAAGGATTCTTTAATATATGTGGTTCATCATTCCACTTATTATATTGATTATAATAACTTATAAAGGCCGAAAGGATTTGTTGTTATTAATTAATATATTCACTAGTTACACTTAAAGACCGAAAGGATTTATAACTCGTGATATCTTTGTTCTCTCAACTTATAAACACTATCCTAAATACTTCTATGTCTTAGTGATCATTGCCTAAACAAACATACTTTAATCATTTGCTTGAATCATCCTTTTATTGCTTTCTTTACAATATTTTATATATGCTCGTTTTGGTTAATTTGATCCGTGACAATCATCTTAGCCTTAGCAACTTAATTACAAACTGTGAAAACTTCAATTCCCTTGGGACGACCTGTTTTTACCATAAACCTATACTATATACGAGAGTTATACTTTTACCCGTGTGTTTCTTTAATAGTATTAGTCGTGAAATAAGTCATATAAATTTAAGCGTTTGAAACACATCGGTGCATGCCAAGGTGCACATCTGGACATTATCCCTTAATTATATGAGGTGATGGTATTTTAGATAGCATATTAAGTTAAAACTATAATGCAATATAATCAATTCTTCCAGGCCCCTAAAAAGTTTTTTTCTTGAGTCTTTTATGTTATTAGTAAAGAAATCAGTGGAGGACAACGGATAATTAAAGTTATATCTTAAATTAAAGTTATGTTTGTACAACCTATAAAGCATTTTGAGACTTTCCTCAAATTTACTTTTAAGATTGTCATAAATAGTTTTTAAGCACTACAAGCTCTAATGTTGTGTTTATAACTCTTTAAAGCACAAATAAATTAATTCAATACATATAATTAATACTCTTTTTAAAACAATCTCTCACTCAAAAATAAAATTATATTATCACATGATACAATTTAAGCAAGATATATAATCTTGAGCAATTAATCAATATAACTAAATAAGAATATCTTACAAACCAATCAACCAAAAAAATTAAGAGTACAACCAATTATCCAATGTGTACAACTAATTGATAGACCAACACATAAATCCTCTTGTACAAGCAATTACAACACAAAAAAATTAAGGAAAATTCTTGAAAAGCCATAAATTGCGATGATGGGGGTCTATGCTTTTCGCAGCCGAAAAATAATTGGTTTTCCCCAAATGCCTTCAGACGATTTAGCGGAATTATGCAAGCATAAGCAACTTCCAAAATGTTTACAAAATGCCCCTATCCCCTAAATCATTGCTAGTACTTTTGTGTAAGATACAAGTACTCTGGTGTAAAATTTTAACAGGGTACTTTTTATGCAACTTAGAGTGTAATTTCAATGCGACTTGTACTTTTTGGTTAACAACATCGTTTTCATAACCCAGATTCACTCATCATGAAACCTAAATTCACTCATCATCTCAACAAAAAACAGAGAAAAAAATAAACAACACATAAAACTAAACCGTGAACATTTGTTTTTTTTATCTATAGTTCATTTTACATTTTTTGAAAGTTTTATACAGTTTTTATTCATTTACTTTCGTTTTTATACCTTTTAGTACGCTTTATACATTTTTAACTTTTTTATACGTTTTTATCTGTTTTTCACGTTTTTGTATGTTTTTTTGTACCCTTTTATATGTTTTTATCCGTTTTTGAACGTTTTTGTATGCTTTGATACGTATGAAAATGTACAAAACGTATAAAACGTACAAATACTTATAAAGTATGAAAACCGTGGAAAACGTACAAAAATGGACGAAAACATATAAAACGGTCGAAAATGCATAAAATCAGCCACAAAGGTTTAACGCATAAAAACGAACACAAACGTAGAAAACTGCTAAAAAAATATAAAACGATGAAAAACGTAAAATAAACAGACGAAAACAAAACAAAACGGACAAAACGTATATAAGCGTACGAAAGCATACAAACACACATAAAAAAGACAACAACATGTATAAACAAAAAACTAAAAAACGTATAACTAACGAACGAAAACGTATAAAAAAACGGACAATAACGTATAAAAACGGACGAAAATATCTAACAAAAACGGACAAAAACGAATAAAAGCGGGACAAAGCGTAAAAATCCAACGAAGACGGACGAGAAGACATATAAAAACAACGAAAAAAAGTATAAAAAACTGACGAAAACGTATAAAAACGGATGAAAAACGTATAAAAACGGATGAAAACGTAAAAAAACTCACTAAAAGTATAGAAAGGGATAGAAACATACAAAAACCGAAAAACGTATAAAAAAGACGAAAACGTATAACAACGGATGGAAACATATAAAAACCGACGGAAACGTATAAAACGGATGAAAACGGATAAAAATGTATAAAAACGACAAAAGAGTATGAAAACCGTGAAAACACAATTTGAAACGCGATCTTTTATTTTTTTAATGTGTCTATAACATTTGTGGAAACAAAAGTGTTTTCCTCTAAATAAACACGCAGGGTTCGTTTGGTAGAACGGAATAAAATGTCAACCGAATGGAATAAACGACGTAATGGAATAAATAGTGTAATATAATGGTTCATTACTGTTATTAACCATGTTTGGTTTGTATGATAAGACGTAATAGAATCGATAATAAAAAGACTAAAATACCCCATTGATGATACGAATTATTTAATGTGGTTAGTTAATGATGGGTTTTATATCTACTACTTTATAAAGCATTTAGCCAATTTTCATTTTTAGAAATACTTAAAATTTTAAGTAAAAAAGATTACCTCTTTGGAAAAGTTTATACATACATGTTTTTAAAAGCTATTCAAAAGGCTAGGAGTGTAGATAACAACACCCATATGAACTGAAGACGAAAAAGTGTATGTGATTGAATAGGCTGACTTCGTTGATGAAAAAGTGTATGGGATTTAATAGGTTGACTATGTTTTTCATCATTCAATTAGAATATAAGGGTAAAATTGTCATTTAGTTTGGTAATTGGTATTCAGATGAATTTTAGGATATTAAAATCATTTATTTATGATTAAATTGAATGTTTGGATATACATGAGTGTTTTGAGGTTTTATAAGGATATTAATGTAATATTAATTTTTGTAAGGATATTGTTGTAATAATGAAGTTTTTCAAAGATATATATGAAATTCTCTCTAATTTTTAATTATGTTCTTTGTTTATGATTTGGAGTTCATTGTTCTAGGTTTCTTGATGGAAAAAGTAGCGGTGGGTATGAAGATGGATGATTGTTCTGGGCACATTTTCTTCATCATCTATGTGTATGTTTTCTTGTATGTTCATATTTCTTCATAGTTTGTTGACTTGATTTTATCTAACAAATTTCTTCATGATCTTTATCTATGTTCTAATTTTTACATTTTGGTTCAGTTGAATCGTTGAGGTAGATTTTCTTTTGCAATCCATGTTTGTTTTTATCTCTTATAATTTTATAGTTTTTTATTTGTCAAGACAGAATTGTTTTAGTATATATTGAAAAATCTCAACTTTTTTTATTCTCAGTTTTATAAGAAACTAAAAATATGTGTATACTTTTGTAAAAGTATGAAGATTTATGGATCTTCTCTATCTTTCTAAACATGATGCCTTTTAAAATTTGTTTTTGAAGCAAGATGACATTATATATCTATTTAACAACATGTAAATATGATAATTTTTATACATAAGCATAAAATGTACGTTATACAAAAGTGAGTACAAATTTGGTAAGAACATTTCTAATTATCAATCGTCTATTTGGTTAGATATAGTGAGGGAGATGGAGTCTTTAAAACACCTAAATTTAGAATCTTTACTAAATTTAAATAAAAGTGCTTATGTCCATACATATACTTTTCCAAACCTAAATACACTTCATTATAAGAAACTGAAAATCAATAAAACATAATTACCTTGAATTGAAACCATATTGTTAAGCACATTCAAAACTGCATGTGTACCCTAATCCCACTTTGTGTCCCTCCTTCTCCTGCTACAACATAGCAACCAACAAAAACAGTTAATCATCAATTTAGGTAATATACCAAAAAAAACTGAGAATATATACAGAACCCACTCAATTATGATACACAACTTACTTTAACTAATTAATCTTCCATAAACAATCAAGCAAACTTTGAGGAAGTATTGCCAATGGGTGGCACTGGAGTAGAGTATTTGCAACAATTGCATGACTGCTTCCCGATACTAGATTCCTTATGGCTTAATGATTTAGGCTGTAACTTATTGCTAGTTGCATTTGCTGATACTTGTAGACCCTGATTAAGAGAACAAGTAAAGTCAATGGGCATAACCGGTGGTTGAAGACCGCCAATTGCAACATTCACTGTACCATTGACAGAAAGCGTGCCTGGAGATAATGGGCATTGTTTTTTGCATACAGCACCTTGGTCACATTCCACGGACGCATCGGTAGGTAATTTCCTTTTGGTGGGCCTATCTTTAGTTTTCATTACTAATGTTGTTGGCTAATGGGCAATCACGCATAAATGTATTTCCAAGTGCATTAAAAATTGGTTTTAATCTATGTTTGCTAACATACGAGAGGCATACATAAAGGCGAAGTCATATATATCAAACGCTAGAGTAAAATGGCATAAATACAAAATGGACAAAAGCTACAAATAAGCAATCTACTTTTGTTTTTGTGCTAATATGAGTAACCTACTTGTTAAAAGATCAATATGAGTAACATACTTTCAAAAATTTACCAATATGACTAACCACTTGACAAGATAAATTACACCGTTAGTACCTAATACAGTTAGTCCCCAACACATAACCCAGTTAGTGAGAGAAACTCCAAATGACCCGTTATATCACATTTTCATGACTCGGACTCAAAAGAGATTTTATGCAAAACGATATTCTGGACAATTTTTTAGTTTTAGCCGAGACCCGACACTCGACAGAAAATGACCAAAATGCCCCTGTTCTGCAAGAACTTTGACTCTTTTTAATAAAAATGCAGATTTTGACCATGGGTATTAACCCGTTATTACTCGATTTTAAAACTAGCAAGCCTCGAGGCAAAGTAAAACGTCATTCCTAGCAACTTTCGTGCTTCGCCGAAAGGCCGAAACGGACTCGAAAGTGCTCAAAACGAGCGTTTAAATTTCTGACAGCAACTACATTATTTTTCAAATGCTGAATTTTTACACTTAAAATGTCTATATCGTGATTGTGGTGTTGAGTGGCTGTGGTGGTGTCGGTGATGGGTGGTGGTGGTGATGGGTGGTGGTGGTGGTGGGTGGCGGTGGTTATGTATTTGGGACTAACTAGAGTTAGTCTCCAACACATAACTCTAGTTAGTCCCAAATACATAACCACCGCCACCCACCACCACCACCCCCATCACCGACACCACCACAGCCACTCAACACCACAATCACGATATAGACATTTTAAGTGTAAAAATTCAGCATTTGAAAAATAATGTAGTTGTTTAAACGCTCGTTTTGAGCACTTTCGAGTCCGTTTCGGCCTTTCGGCGAAACACGAAAGTTGCTCGGAATGAGGTTTTACTTTGCCGCGAGGCTTGCTAGTTTTAAAATCGAGTAATAACGGGTTAAAACCCAAGGTCAAAATCTGCATTTTTAGTAAAAAGAGTCAAAGTTTCTGCAGAACAGGGGCATTTTGGTCATTTTTTGTCGAGTTTCGAGTCTCGGCTGAAACTAAAAAATTGTTCGGAATACCGTTTTGCATAAAATCTCTTTTGAGTCCGAGTCGTGAAAATGTGATATAACGGGTCATTTGGAGTTTCTCTCACTAACTGGGTTATGTGTTGGGGACTAACTGGGTTATGTATTGAGGACTAACGGTGCAATTGTTTATGTATTAGGTACTAACGGTGTAATTTATCATGTCAAGTAGTTAGTCATATTGGTAAATTTTTGAAAGTATGTTACTCATATTGATCTTTTAACAAGTAGGTTACTCATATTAGCACAAAAACAAAAGTAAATTGCTCATTTGTAGCTTTTGTCCTTTGAATAAACTTTTTATTTTATTAATCACGTATTGATAGCGATGTTTGGCCGATTCGATAATGTTAACGAATTCATAAACCAACAGCTCCTTTTTTCTTGTATGTGACTGATCATGTAACATAGATTCTTTATTAATTTTATTTATCCTTGATATGCATGTATGTATAGAGCATGCAGTTTGCTTCACGTTAACTGATTCTTGAACAGTGATACTAAATTTTATGTAATAATGTACTACAAACTGTCTTTGTATTTATTATTTTTGAGTTTGTGAGATTAGTTTAGTCACATTATTACTCATAAATAAATAAAACTAATTTGAACATTATTTGTTCGGAAGAAACAAACTGTCTTTCTTGATTAGAATTAAATGAGTGTATTCTTTCATAATGTTTAATTTAATAGGGTGTACATGTATTCGTTATTTTGTTTACATGTGTTATGACTACTTGATTATTAAGGTTGATTGTTGGCCCAAATGATGCAATTAACCAAAACACTTAAGTAAATGAAAGTTGTAATAATTTACATTTTGATGAGTTTAAGTTATGTGTTAAGCCCAAAGGATGACCATAATCTTAATCATTAAACATTATTTGCAAATTATATACTTAGTTAACTAATATTTCTGCCCAAAAATGATTATTTGTTAATTAAGTTTGCAT
>BQNB010202534.1:0-10828 GCA_026074375.1 Tanacetum coccineum
TTTGATATGTTCCTTTCTTTTGTTGAACCAAAGAGTTATAAAGAAGCATTGATAGAATCCTCCTGAATTGAAGCCATGCAAGAAGAACTCAATGAGTTTGAACGTCTTAAAGTTTAGGAGCTGGTACCTCATCCGGATCATGTTATGATTATTACCTTAAAGTAGATATACAAGGTGAAATTAGACGAACTAGAAGGTGTGTTGAAAAATAAGTCTCGTTTGGTAGCAAGGAGATATCGCCAGGAAGAAGGCATAGACTTTAAGGAATCTTTTTCTTTAGTTTCTCGACTTTTAAGGCCGTCTATATCTTTATAGCATTTTCTACTCATATGAACATAATCGTCTATCAAATGGATGTGAAGACCGCGTTCTTGAATGACATACTACGTGAGGAGGTCTACGTCAGTCAACCGGACGGGTTTGTAGATCTAGAGAATCCTAACCATGTGTATAAGCTGAAGAAAGCCCTTTATGGCCTAAAAGAAGCTCCACGTGCTTGGTATGATTTACTCTCATCATTTCTACTCTCCTAAAAGTTACCAAATAAACCATCAATCCAACATTGTTTGTCAGTTGAGAAGGCAAAGACATATTATTGGTACAAGTTTATGTCGACAATATTATTTTTGCCTCCACTAAACCTGATCTTTATGAAACATTTTCAAAAGTCATGTGTTCAAAATTTAAGATTCCAATGATAGGCAAACTATCAATCTTTCTTGGACTGTAAATTTTACAAAGTCCTAGAGGCATCTTTTTAAACCAATCCAAATATGCTCTTGAATCACTTAAAAAATACGGTATGGAATCCTACGACACATTAGATACTACAATGGCAGAGAAATCCAAATTGGATGAAGATCCACAAGGGAAATCCATTGATCCTACATGTTATCGTGCAATGATTGTAAACCTTATGTATCTCACATCCAGTAGACCAGACCTTGTAATTGATGTGTGCATGTGTGCTCGATATCAGGCAAAGCCTACTGAAAAGCACTTACATGCGGTTAAGTGAATCTTTCGATACCTAAGAGGAACCAAAATTTGGTCTGGCGGTATACGAATGCTTCTTGTGCAATAGCTCAAACCAACTTTTTGCAGATGGTTGACATGCGGATTGCCAAGATACCAAATAAGTACGGTCTGAGAATTAATGCAGCTATTAGTGAAAGATTGATGAGCAGGTCGTTAAATAAACAAAAGATCATTGCCATATCCAGTACAGAAGCAGAATACATTGCCTTGTCAGGATGTTGTGCTCAAATACTTTGAATGCGATCATAACTGACGGACTATGGCCTTGTATTAAACAAAATACCACTGTACTGTGATAATAAAAGTGACATTGCGTTATGTTTCCATAACGTCTAACACTCCCAATCAAAGCATATTGACATCAGACATCACTTCATAAAAGAGCAAGTGGAGAACAAGGTATTAGCTGTATTTTTGTCAGAATAAGTATCAGCGTGGCAGAAATTTTGTTCACCAAGCCTTCAACACGAGAACTACTTTGAATTTTCTCATCAAAAGCTTAGAACAAGCATGTCTCTCAATACTCTGAAAAAACTGGCGGACGAAGAGGAAGAGTAAATGTGAAAACTCCTCACATATCCTGTATCATATCTATATATAAAAATATAAAAACCCAAAATGATTTTTCATTTTATATAAATTTTTCAAAAAGAAAATACAAAAATATAAAATCTATAAAAAGAAAATAGAAAATTAAAAAATTAGAAAAATACAAAAATATGTTTTTCATGACATGCTTTCTAGCATCGATAATATTTATGGCTTCAGAAATGTCATTAAATAATGGCACAAAGCTGTAAATAAAGTTCGAATAGAAAACATGTCATATGGCTTGCTATTATTTCAGATAGCAACCCGGTCTTCAATTTAAGGGCAAGTATTTCGCCAAAAAAAAACTTGACCTCACAACGGGAAATTAATTTTTCTCAGGAATGAATTATTTCCTATTCATTCAAAGGCTTGTGTGTACTGTACAACACAAACCGTGCTTCCTTTATACAAATTAATATATGTATCAGTGCATTTCTTTATCGAATTAAGAGAAATCTTATTTTTATGGTGTGGATTTTTCAAATCAAAATACAATTCATCTTTGTGCGTCACAAAAAAATCAATTTTTATAAGACAATTTGAACCATCAAATATCGACTACGGCTCTTTAAATAGAACGTAGTCAATATTAAAAGGGGAGAAATAGTCAAAATATCTTTTTTCAAAACTCATCAAATGATTAAATGGAAAAAATGATTTTAATATAACGGATAAATATTTAAAGGGGAGTAAAATAGATATAACTCATTTGGCATATATGTTATTTGTTTTATAGCCTATAAGGGAATATGATCGCAAATCTTAAGGCTATGCTAACTTAATAAAACATTTAGGATTACATTGTGCCAAAAATGAAACTATTTTGCCTTAGAAAAGTTTGTATAACTAAAATGAAAAGGACATATAAGTAGAGGGGACGTTTGTGTTAAAATCTAAAAGATTTTTGATTACAAACACCCCCTACTCGTTCTCTCATTCACATATACAAACCAAACACACCAAATTTCCCTCTCCTTCAATTTGTCACCATCAAGAACACCTCAAATCGTGTATTTCAAACCTTAAGGTAAACTAGGAATATGTTCATTACACTTTAACAAACTTCTTGCCAAAAAGAATTAGGTCAAATCATCATATATTGCTCGAAAAACATAGAAATTGGTCTAGCGTTCTTCGAAAATAAAAGTGGTCTAATACCTAAATTGATTGAGGGGTTTTGATAGGTAAGGGTTGTAGAATAATCATTTGAAACAGTTTTCCATATGGTTAACATATAAGTATTGTTTAAGATTGATTCGTTGTTTGTTGAAAATTTGGGAAAAAGTAAAAAAGAATCACAAATATTTGTGGGTTTGTGTTTATGAAAGTTTTGTGAACCCTTTGTGAATGTTTGAGTGAGCTAAAACAAGACTTAACACAAAAATCTTGATTAAGGGTTCGAACGAGTTAAAAACTTTGCAAAACTTGATATTTTGTGGTCAATTCATGTTTATATTGATTCCATGTTGTTTGTGGTTGCTATGGTTCTCATTATGTATGATGTTGATGCTTGAAAGTTGTAGTTTGTGATTATAAAATTTCTAGGCGAACTAAACATTTTGGTCAGGTGAACTAAGAAAATTTGTTGAGGTGAACTAAACATATTGCTTAAGGCGAACTAAAAAAATGGTTAAGGCAAACTAAACATTTTGGTCAGGCGAACTAAGCAAAATTGTTGAGGCGATCTAAACATATTGCTTGAGGCAAACTAAACAAAATTGTTAAGGCAAACTAAACATATTGCTTAAGGCGAATTAAACAATTTTGTGAAGGAGAACTAAACACCGGTCTCTTAGGCGAATTACACATGTTTAGTTAGGCGAATTAAACACAGTATAACTAGGCGATTTAAACATAATCACTAGGCGAACTGAACACTGGTTAGCTTAGGCGATTTAAACATGTTGAATAGGCAAACTACACTTGTTTCCTTAGGCAAACTAGACATGTGATCCTAGGTAAAATATTCCTTAAAATATCTCACTATTTGAGTTAGTTAGGGTATGTTCTCCTCAGTATTCAATATAGTTGCTTAGATGCCTAAAGTTAAGTTGCCTAAATGATATTTGTTCATCATCCTGTGTTATAATTGCTTGCTTTTCAAAATGTGTTTAATCGTTAGTCAATAATCTCAGCTTTCATCAAAATCTATCAACCTGAACCAGATATTCATACAGTAACATATATGTTTATTTGTATATAAACTGTACTGGTCAAATCTTAGCAGAACCATGGCTACTACTGCTGCTCAACAAGTTGCTCTGGATAATGCTTTGGTTACTCTTGAGAAACAAGTCGAGATTGGCAAATGCAACATGAGGATTGATCCTGAAATGACCCCAAAGGAACCTACCTATCAAGTGGTCTTGGATATTCTTGCTCACACTACATGTTATCCAGCTTTTCTCATCACTCAAGTGTCCCAGTGATATACATGCAACAGTTCTGGGTCGCCATCAACAAGCATGAATCATCTTACTAATTCAAGATTGACAAGAAAAGGTTCTCACGAATCTATCCAGTAGTATTCCAGAGAGATTCTCCAGATATGTCCTAGATTTCTAAATTAGGAATTTGATGAACTTCCCTCTGAAGAAGAAATTCTCTCATTCATCAAAGATCTTGGCTACACTGGGAATATTAAGAAAATCACTGACGTGGTGGTTGATCAAATGTATCAACCGTAGAGAGCTTTTGCTGCTATCATCAACAAGTGTCTAAGTGGGAAGATTATAGGTCTTGAAAAGATACGCCTTTCTAGAGCTTAAATTCTTTGGGGAATGTACCATAAGAAGAACATTGACTTTGTTTCACTACTTTGGGAAGATTTTGCATTCCAGATAGACAACCGAGACTTCAAGAAACAAGAGAAGATGTACTACCCTAGATTCACAAAGGCTATTATTAATCACTTCCTTTCAAAAGATAAAACTATTTCAATGAGGAATAGAATGTTTGTGCATACTGCTCAGGATGATTGCATTTTGGGTAACTTGAGATTTGTCTCCAAAGATGAAGACACTCAAGTGTATGGAGCCCTTATTCTTGCAGTAATGACTAATCCAATGATATGGGATTTTTCTGCCTACCAGACTTACTTTGCATTCGCTACTGGAGAAGCAACTCCAAAGCCAATAAGGATATACAAGAAGACTGCCTCTCCCACAATCAAGACAATCACTAAATCTCCTAAAGAAACTCCTTCTAAAAAGAAGACTACACCTGCAAAGAAAGATGTTTCCTTAAATAAGCCTTCAAGAAAACAGTCTACTGGTGTACAAATCAGAGACACTCCTGGTGTATCTATGTCGAAGAAGAAGGCACCAGTTACCACTGACAAGAGCAAAGGTATGGAGTTGTTTTCTGAGGCTACTTTACTAGAAGATGCTCAAATGAAGAAATCTCTTAAGAAAAGCAAACGGGATACAAATATCCATCAAGCAAGTGGCTCAAGTGAGGGAGCTAATTTTAAATAAGAGGTTTCTAATGAGCCAAAAGGAAAGTCTACTGACACAAGTGAAGGAACTGGTGTGAAATTAGGGGTTCTCGATGTGTCAAAAGCAGATTCTTCTATTAGTGAAAATGAGTCTTGGGGAGATAGTGGAGATGATGAAGAAAGTGATGATGTCAGTGATGATGATGGTAATGATGATGACAGTGACAATGATGATGATAATAATGACAGTGATGATGTAAGGGATTGAGTCTGATGATGATAAAACGATGATGAATCATGAAGATGAGTATGTGCGTACTCCTGTAAACTATGAATCCACTGATGAAGAAGATGAACAAGTTATAAGAAGAGTATGAGGAATTGTAAATAAAGATGTGACATAAGGTTGAAAGATTATGAGTAGGAGAATGAAGGGAAGGAGATTGCAAGAAGACTGATTGGCTAGTCAAAGAAGATGTTTACTCAAGAGACTATATATGTAGCGAAGTCGAAGGATGAATCAGCAAATGACTCACACCCAAAATACTGAAGTTCGCACTGCACATTTCTTTCTGTCTCATCTGACTTTGCCTCTTAATTTCTAAACTTAGATAATGCTCCACCAACTGACACTGAAATCATTTCTATTATGAATGTCGATGTTCGTCATGAAGAACCAAGTAAACAGACACCCTCACTTCTCACTATACCTGTAACGGTAATCCCTAAAACTTTAGCTGCAGCTACAACAACTATTACTCCGACTATTCCTCCGATCACTGATCTTCACAACTATCAACACCAACTCCCACACCAACAACTGAAGCAACTAAAACCTAAATCCCATATCTTCTAGACTTTTAATTACCGATTTCAATTCAATCAAGTAGTTTCTAACATGGTAAAAGGTGTTGTCTGAACTCAAATAAGCTGATTAATCTGCTCAACTCCTCAAAACTATAAAGTCATAAATTCCTGCAATGGTGGATGCTCATCTTGGCACAAGACTTGGAGATTCTATTCAGAAGGCTTTTTAGTCATACACTGCTGAATTTAAGAAGAAAGCCCAAGCAGAGAGGAAGAGATACATAGATCTCGTTGAAGAAAATCATTGAATAGATAATCATCAACGATGAAGTCAAGACTCAACTACCTCAGATTCTACTAAACGCGGTCTCTGACTTCGTGACTCTTGTGATTAAAAGCACCATCACCGAGTCACTCGAAGATGTTGTCTTAGCAAAATCTTCTTCTTAACCTCGATCTACGTACGAGGCAGTAGAGTCACTAACAGAGTTCGAGTTAAATAAGATCTTAATTGACAAGATGGAAAAGAGTCAGTCGAATCTTACAGCTAATGTACACAAGGAACTCTACAAGGCATTGGTTAATTCTTACAACGTCGACAAGGATCTCTTTGAGGTATATGGCAAAGCTGTATCATTGAAAATAGGTCGTGAAGACAAGGATAAAGATGAAGACCCTCCTGCTGGATCAGACCAAGGGATGAAGAGATGGAAGAAAAGCAAGGATGTTGAACCATCAACAGGCCTCAAATCAAAAGAATCAAAGTCAAGTTCATCCAAAGGCACTAAGTCTCAGCCAAAATCATCTGATTAGTCTGCTCAAGCAGAGGAATCGGTGTTTTAGGTTGTAGACACCGAGATGCCACAGAATCAAGGAAGTAATTTGGGTAATACTGATGATCAACCCAATGTCGAGGCTACTTCAAAGTCTTATTGGTTTAAGAAACCTAAAAGGTATCTGACTCCTGATCCTGATTGGAATGCTAGAAAATCTGTTGACTTTAGACTACCTCAAACCTGGATCAGCAAAATTGCCCAAGCAGAGAAACCTCCTCTTTCTTTCGATGAGCTTACGAACACTATCGACTTCTCAACATATGTCATGAACCATCTCAAGATTGATAAGCTGACACAAGAACACCTTGTTGGACCAACATTCAATCTTCTCAAAGGGGCATGAAAAAGTCGTGTGGAACTCGAGTATAACTTTGAAGAATGTTATAAAGCTCTAACTAATCGATTGGACTGGAATAACCCTGAAGGCAAATAATATCCATTTGACCTTAGCAAGCCTCTACTGTTGATTATGAATCAAGGTCGTCAAGTTGTTCCTATTAACTTCTTCATCAATAATGATCTTGAGTATCTAAAGGAAGGAAGCTCCAACCAAGAAATATACGACTTCCGAAAACAAAACAAATGCTGCTAGGTATGAAAAATCCAACATTGAAGACATGTTCCATCGTTATAGAGTCTTTGTAAAATAGCCTATGATAGAATATGATGTCTGGGGAAATTTCACACAGTGTCCTAAAATGACAATGGTTCATGATTCGCAAGCAACAGGGTAACCCAAAAATATTGTACTCTACGAAAAGAATCATTCAGTAACTAGATTAAAAGTTATGAATTGTATGGTTAATCGGTTATCTGGAGGAGATTGAAGTCCAATGAGAAGATCATCAATTATACAAATTCAAGGAAGGTGACTTTCTAAGACTTCACCTACACTATATTGCAGATATGTTGCTTCTCTTAGTTCAAAAAAACTCTCAAATCTTGAAAGAGACGTTATTTTTGACTTGGGTGTGGCATTAGGGATGTTTACCAGACGTATTGTTATTCTTAAATGGATAGAAGACCTTCAACTGGGAGTCGAAAGCTACCAGAAGAAGCTCAATATCACCAAGCCAGAGACATTCAGGTCTGACATCTCTAAAAGAACTCCATACACTGCATACAGCAATCCTCAAGGAATTATCTATGTAGACAAGTACAAAAGAAACAGGTATATTCGGTCAGAATGAACTTTTACATGTATTAAGGTGACGGAACACTCACATCTTTTAGTACTGTTCATCATGATATTGCTCCACCTGAGGATGGATACATCCAAAGAGAAGATGGAGTAATTAGTGACAGATAAAGGTCTCGCATCATGATCAAGGCTATCGATAAGCTGATGTTAGAAAGAAGGTACGGAAAAGACTTCTGACAATTTGAACGGACAATATGACTTTGTCATATTTTCTCCTACTCCATTTTAGGACATTCTCTCGTACTTACAAATCTTGTGAATATGTAAATAAGTAGTGTTAGACCAGAAATAGGCATATATAGTGTTTGAGTATGAATTTTCAAGAATTTTTTAGTAAATTCAAAAAAATTTAAATTAACGTACTCAAACACCATATAATTCCCTCATAATTTGAGAGGGAGCATTAAAATGTTCCAATAATATGCTTGATATATAATTAGAACATTTTCTCCCTAAATAATTTTCATGCATATTTAAATCAATTGTTATCCCAAATATCGAATAGATTAACATTTTGTATAAAGTAAAAATATATTAAAAATATATATAACTTGTAAAAAGTGATCTTAATAACTTATATTTGTTTTTAGGAACTGCCTGTCCTCGAAGTGCTAAACATTTTTGGTTATCGATGCACATATGCAGGGGGAGCATTTCTAAAAGTAAAACCATCGAGGTACTAAATGTTTTAATTTATATCAAAGTACCTTAATCGATGTTTTCAAATGGTTTTAAGGCTGTGAACAATACCAAAAGACCGACCATGGATTTAATTACTTGGAGTTATAAGGTGGTTAGGAATAGGTGTTTGTTCTCACGATCCAGCCAGAACCGGAGGGATCTACCCAGGGACATTCCATTAGATAGAATATAAGTCCTTAGGTATGATTAAAAAAAGGAGAAAAGTGAGAAAAAGGAAAAATGCGGACTGAGATAGAGCTAGCACTAGAACAAACCCAACAAGGTGCTAGTTATGAAGTCTCAGTAAGCATTGAAGGGGTTAAAGAATGAAAAAGAAAAGTTAAGATAAAGGGTGAAAAGAAAGAAGCCCTCTTTACACTTAGGCAAAAAAAAAAAAAAAAAACCCCGGGGTAATACATAGCTATCAGAAACACTAAGCTATTGTCTGGTATTGAAGATAGTCATCATGGACCCAATGATGCAATGCACAACCCTCCCTAGCCACTCAAGGTCTCTCAAAAGACTCTTGTTTGATTTCTTAAATAGATTACACGCATTTCTATCGACTCTCTCACTCCGAGTTAGGAGGTCAGTTAGGTATGCAGAAATGTATAGGTCACAAAGATCTAGAGGAAACCAAAGAAATTGGAATGGTCAAAAATCCTATCAATTAGGATGTAACTTTGTTTTTAATAATAAGGCATGTTTAATCTGTGGAAGTTTTGAGCACATTCAATACAGTTATCCTATTGTTCACAAATGTATGGTTCCAAGAGCAGTCTTAATGAAGACTGGCCTAAAAACTGTTAATAATGCAAGGCCAGTTAATACTGTTAGGTCGGTTAACACAGCCAGACCTTTTAGTACTGCTAGGTCTTTTAATACTGTTAGGCCTTCTTATACTGCTTACCCAAAATCACCAGTTCATTGTGCTAGACCAAGGACACATTTTCAAAATCAAGCACAATCAACTGTTCAAAGGCCCCTTTACAAGAAAACAGCATTAACAAACAGGTCTCATAATCAAAATGTTAATACTGGTATACAAACTGTTAATACTGGTAGGCAAAATGTTAATTGTAACACCCCCAAAATGGGTCGCAGCGGAATATGGGTTGGGGAATGTTACTTCATAGATCAACAGCACGAGATAAGAGAACGACCTCTATATGAGTCGTTTAAAATTGATACATTGGATTAAATAGACTTGTTTGTTACAATAGCCGAAGCTTAAATAGTTCATCCATGAAAAGTAAAGATTTTAAGACATAACAAATATTCCCAAAATGTAATGCATCCAAATCTTTATAGTAATGACTCCAAAATGATGACCACCAATGTATCCTTGTTTCTCGTACCTTATTGACCTGAGAAAAACATGCTTTAAAACGTCAACATAAAGTTGGTGAATTCACAGGTTTAGTAAATGTATAAAGTAGGACCACAAGATTTCCAAAGTAAGACATGTAACACATACAATATCTTAAAAGTAATTACGAGTGCACTAAGTTCATGACACCGAAGCTCGACATATATGTATGCAATTTAATGCACTAAATGTGCCCATGTAGATGTTCAACCCGCAACATCCAAATTGTTCCGACATGTATACGTTCGTTGTTTCGGTCCCTCCAAAAACTGATGAGCGCTACTCACCCGAACGGGGATGTCAATCCCAAATAGATCTATTCATAACATTCGCGCTCGCTAACTAGCAATTGACAGTTCATGATAGTGGGCAATAGTGGGTTTAGCTACTTAGGCCAACTCGTAATATGTTTAAAAGAGTACTTGCGTCCAAATGTAAAACAATGCATGTTTCTCACCCCAAAGTTGTAAAACAATATAGTTGTATAAAAGCGGGGCTATGAACTCACCGTGAGTGAATGATTGATTATCTAAATCAAGTAAGTGAATCGCCTCGGCAATTCGAATGCAACCTAATTAATTATAGGCCGTATGAGTATAATGTATTTCATATAATTAAAACATCACATGTTATGTGTGTACTTGTATCCGTAAGAAAATATTATTTTCGTTTACTAACGTACTATTTGGAAAAACATAGGATTAATTGTTTTTATTGATTACATAATGATATTTCATTATTAGTTTAGTTGTTTTATAAAATAATGTATGAAAATAAATATAGTGCGTGAGATCTTTAAAACCTCGTATCTTTATCGTTTCGACTCCGTTTTATACGTTTCTTATGTCCACGTCTTCGTATTAAAATAA
>BQNB010202537.1:0-10828 GCA_026074375.1 Tanacetum coccineum
TGCTTTTAGACTATTCTTACTATATATTTGATATTTCATTATATTATATATATTTTAAGGTGTAGTCAGAGCGGATCAAACCCTACAATTTTTGGTAAATTGTCAACCATAAACAGATTTGATAAGTCTTTACCACAAGCCGTTTGCTCATGGACTAGCCAGTTCTTATGCCTATTAAGCATGGTGACCTGATGACCATTTGTTGTGTGGTGGTTAGCCAACACTCAAACCCTTCTCATCTTCATTCACAACATCACTCTTCACCAATTTGTTGATTAATAAATCTAATCAAATCTAGAGCAGCAATACTTTCTCTTTTAACCTCTAATCCAAGATCAAGCATTCTTTGCAATAAATCCTTGGAGAGAGGATACCTTCTTTAAATTAACATATGGATGACTGTCCCATCTTTAAGTTCTAGTATGTAAAATCCACAAGCTTCATACAATCTCCAAGTGACAATCTCCCAATCTTGTTGATCATTCCAAAAATCACTTTGATCATTTTCTTCTGTTGAGGATTCCATCATTATCTTTAAATCTCCCCAAAGAATCAACTCAATTCCTTCCAGTGTGATTTCTAAGTACTGCTCCATCATCAAGTTATACAAGTGAAATAAATCCTGACTATCAAATATATGTAGTACCTCTAATTGATAGTTGAATGCCTTGAAGTTCCCATTGGCTTTGTAGATAACAAGGTAATCCCCCTCTGGTGATGAAACCTTTTCTAACTTAGAAATAAACGATTTCTTCTCCATTATTTCACTATCTATGGTACCTTCAAATGTAAAAATCCTTAGGCACTTTCTGTGTTCATCATCACTATCAACATCTGGTTGTGGTCTTTTCCTTTTCCTAGCAAGCATCTTCATATGACCACCCTTCCTTTTCTTTGTACCCTGCTCTGTCACATCTACCTTAGCAGGTACCTTTGCTGTGTCTTCTTTCTTTAGAGTTTCTTTAGCAACCTTATTCTTTAATCTCTTCTGTTCAAGATCTTTTGCTCCTTCATTCATCTCCTTAATTTTCTTTCATCCTTAGTGGAACCAACAACAGTGAAACTTTCATTAAACCTTTTCACTTTCTCATATAAAGCTTGTATTTCTTCAAAAGTTTTGTTCTTCAGATCTGAGTGTTTCTTGTTTCCAACATGTTTTAAATAAGTCATCATCTGATTCCTAAGCTGAGTTCTTGTAGGAGGTCTATTCCTTATTGAAATAGCTCTTTGTTTAGCAAGAAACCTTCTTTGAGCTGCAATTGTATCATGAAGAAATTTTGCTCTCTCCTCCACAGTGAACTGCTCTCTCTCTTCTTCTTGAAGCCCTAATGCTAGAAGTCTATCAGCTTCCATTCTTGCTTTGATGTCATCAAAGTCTTGTATAAGAGCAGCATTTGTAGCTTCTTCTTCAGCTAATCTTTTCCTTTCTTCTTCTATTTCCCAATCCTCTTAGATCTTTCTTGCAATCTCCTCATCATGAGCAAGCATCTTAAACTTCTTTTGAGTTTCATTGATGTCTTCTGATTTAGTGTCAGATTTATCCTCTTAAATCTTTTTCTTACCCTTGTCTTTGGGATCAATCTTTGGAATAGGCTTTAAAGTTAAGAGAGATCTTGTTGAAGTAGGCCTTGGTCTTTCAATATTATCTATATCCTTCAGTTCAACTCCTTTCTCTTTTTCTCTTGAAACTGCTTTGGCTTAACTCATGTTGAGAAGAACTTGAGCAATAGTTTCATCATCTCCAAAAGTTGTAGGAGTAGGTGTTGGAGTTGTTGGAGTAGCACTTCTTCCTTTAGTTTGATCAACAGTACCTTCATCTGGTCTATCAGTACTATCTTTTTCCTTGTCGGTACTATCTTTTTCCTTGTCGGTACTAAGTGCATCTTCAGTACTAACTTCCTTTTCCTTCCTTTCCTTCTCTTCATTCACCACATATCTTGTCCTCCCCATTCCTTGAGCATCCTCAGTCTCCATATTGTCAATTGCATCATCACCAAGCTCATCAAAAGCTTGATCTTTATGGACTGTAGGTTCAGCCTTGGCAGATTTCCTCCCCTGTTTGGATACAGACTCCTTTTGCATCCATGTTTTCTTCAAGGATTTCTTTCCTGCCAATCTTTGCTTTAAGGATACACTCTTCATCCAAGCTATGTGGTGTGTGATAACAGGTTTGGCTTTCTTCTTAAGCTTCTTGATCTTTGCCTTCAAGTGTTGAATTTCTTTGGCTTGATCTGTAACCTGTATACACAAAGAGATACAAATATCATACACACTTTGGAGTGTCATGTCACCCTCATTCCCGAAAAGCGATTTATCACTGGATGACTGACCTTCATGATTCCCACCAGAATCCTCTAGAATGGAATCAGGAATATGAGCAGTAGGTGAAGGTCTAGGTGATGGGTCAGACTGAGGCTCAACATGAACTTCACTTAGGTAAGGAGGAGAGGTTGTAGGTTGTGAATTAGATGGTCTTTCTGATTGTTCACCCTCATCCTCTGTTGGTTGAACCAACATGATAGAAAATAAAGGTGTGACTTTTCCTAAAAAATGTTTACCCTTTTTAACCATAAAGGTGAAAACTTTACTTGTCAAAGCATTTACAGGAAAATGGTCTAAAGGTACTGGTACATTCATTAGCTGTTTATCCAAAAAGATTGAAATAAAACGTGGATACATAACAAACTTTTTCTTTGCATCTAAGTGTCTAAGCATACCATCAAAAATTAATTTAGAAAAATTATATTTCTGATTAGATGTTAAGCAAATTACAGCAGTAGCAATGTTAGTGGGAATTTGATCCCAAGAGGTGCTTTTTGAACTAATACAATGATTCATTGTATGAAAAAGAAATCTCCATTGGGGTGAAAACAAAGCTTTGTTAAATGTTAACACAGTTAAATCCCCCTCATACCCCATGAGCTGTATAGCATCAAATATAGCCTGATTTGGTAGAGAATCTATCCCATCGGCATCATCAAAAAGAAGGTCACTTCTTATTGATGCTTCAGAGATAGACACAGGCTTGCCAGCTACTTTGGCAGTAATGTACCTAACAGTGTTGATTATTTTGGATTTAGCAGACATCCAAAACTGTTCAACAAATGTAGTAGAGACTACTGGACTTACAGTGAGAGCATTGTGAATGTAGCTTCGCGCAAGAAAATCAATAATTTCATGAAACTCTGCATTCCCATCAGTCTTCTCTAAATAAGCAACCATATTGTGTTTAGGGCACGATTCAAGAACAGCCATGATTGGAGATCGTCGGTGAGTGAGAGATTAGGGCTTGAATGAAAGAAAGTATTTAAGAGAGATTATCCACCCCGGTGGGTTGTTCTCAGGTAGTGAGTGGCCTAACACCAACAACAAATGGTATGTTCATCATGCTAAATATGCATAACGAACTTGGTAAGTCCATAAGCAAACGGCTTGTGGTAATATTCACCCCACTAAACATTAATCCCCATAACCCCCAAATACAATTTTTCCACACATCATTTCATAGCACCAGCTCAAATAGTTCCTATGTACTAATGATATCAACATCTGTTTATCTCTGATAGGTTGGCCTAAAACACTCTATTGTTATCAATGCCATAGTTATCCGTAAATGGTAAGCATTAGGTAGTCAAAAGCAACCGGTAATGGTAAAGTCAAATTCTAATTCCGTTGATGGTTGTCAATTTACCAAAAAATGTATGGAAATTAATCACCGTATTTTTTTGAAATAAAGAGTTTGGACTAATCTCCAGAGCAAAATGGCTATGGTCAAAAGCGAAAATCAAATAGTCATGCTGGTAGTTTGCCAAAAACTAGAATACCAAACATAGTTGGATTGTTGCTGATAAAGATGTTCGCTGAGTTGTGAAAGTAGTTGTGTGAAGACATGTTATCTAATTCTGTTACTCCCCTCATACCCTAAACAACCTTCACCTACATCAAAATCCCCTACAAATTTCCCTCCACCCACAATCCAACCCTATCTCCCACATCTCAATCATTAACCATCATATCCCCACACTTAAAATTGGGGTTCATCATAGTGGCATTCCATTCATAAGAATTACACTCTCGTAAATACTTAGTACCGATAGTATTATAGTTAGTTTCTAACAGTACAAGGTGTAAGTAATGCTCAATAGGTTAGTCACCTGTTTAGTATAAAATAGTTAGTACGTTTAACGTAGATATGTATGAGATATTAATAGGATAAGATATGTATTATCTTTTGTGCATTTTGTAAGTCTTGTTAGTTTTATCTAGTTCTATAAAATTACAATTAAAATCTTCTTCACACCCCTCCACAAACACCACCACAAAACTAACTACCAACACACCAACCCTCTCAACCACCCCCCTTCTAAACTACAAAAAAAAAAACAAAACTTATATACTCAATACACACAAACATAAAAAAAATAGTCATATAAAATCACTAACACATAAAAACACCTCCCACCTACACCCAAATCTTATAATTACCCTCTCAATAACTAAATTTCCTACCTAAATAAACACTTCACATACACTTAAACTCTACAACTAATATCCCCTATTCCTACCCCCACCTTTTTTAATACCCTTAAAACCTCAATTTCATTTGTTTTCCGATACAAGAACACCAGTGGACCTATTTCCAATATAATATTATCTGCATGTTTTGGTGCATATAATGGTGTTATAGCTTCCATTTTTAATTTTTTATTTTATTTTTGCATATTTAACATTTTTTATAAATTTATTCAAAATTAAACCACAAAAAAAACATACCCACATCCAATACTTAAAACCCAAACCACCAAATCCCCATAAACACCACAATCTCACAACTATATTAACCTTTTTAATTAAACACTACAACTCAATTACAAAACCCAGCCCCCCAAAAATAACCCATTATCAAACTACATCCTGTGTCCCCACAACCCTCCCACCCCAACCATTACTTACATTATCCATTCATACCTCCACACTCTACTTTATTCCCACACTATTACCCATTTACAAATTTAAAATCTCACTAACCCCCCTCCCCCCTTAATCCCCCCTTCTCCCCTCTCTTACACCCCTTCCCCCCTTATTCAGGGACACCCGCTCCGCGTCGACCACGATCTTGGTAACAAGTCGATACAGACACAATCCATAAGGTCATCTTGCGGCCGTTGATTTCTATGTGTTTCGTTCTTGAATATTCTAACTCCGAGATAATCCTTTTACGGTCTCTGTAAGGATGTGCTGGCAAAAGTTATCTATTAAAGTTACATTTCTACTCGGAAAAATCAATATTGTGGTGGATTTTTGATTTATATGATGGAAACGGAATATTAGGTTAAACTCTCATAAAGTAATGAATAATGATGTATTTGTGCAATTCGGCAAAGTTTGAATTCTTGGTTTTTAGAAAATTTGTCTATTTTTAAATTTGGCTTTATTTTTCAATGTAAAATGAAAATCGAAGGCAAATATTTCTGTCAAGTATTCATTTCCTACTCACCTCCACACTTTAATTTGTACAATGTCCCTATTGTACATTAAGGAAATAAAATAAAAGCGATAAGAGTAGAATTAAGACATGAAATTCTCTGGAATTGCCTCGGTATGTGAAGAGAACAACCTGCTCTTAGCATTGCATCTTAGTCTGCATTACTCTAGCAATTATACAATACATCATCAACTTTGGTATCATAACTAATTGGGATTATCACATGCGTCCATGTTGCATGTCATCTTACTTCGTGGGATTCTAACTGTTTAGAACTACAAGTAAAGCATATATTCCGGAAATATAGAAAGATTAAAATTGATTCAAAATAATATATAGCTCTCTGTGGTAGGATTCCGGTTGCTTTTAGTTTGCAAACAAGCATTTTAAACTCTCTAGTAGACTTATGTGGAGAGTGAGTCTTGTTATTTATATATCTCCTACCCCCTAACAACCCAAACCTTCACCTAACTCACCCCACATTCAAAAAACCCCAATAACAACTAACCAACAACACATCAACCTTAACCATTTACCACCATATACATAACACAATCACAAAAAAACTCAAAAACCCCAAACCAACACTGTTAAATTTTAAAAATACTTTCAATTACCCCCCTCCTCATTAATAATTTTTTAAAAATTACCACTAATTAATCAAATCCCACTACCAACAAAACCACATCAAAATCCATCTGTATCAATCCAAAATCATAAAAAATAAAAAATTAACATGTATCCTTCCCCACCCCCCCACACAACTCAATCCCACCCCACCCACCTCCCCCCCCCCCCACCCACCAACCAACCCCTCAATTTACATTTTATACCCTTAATAAAATAAATCTAAACTAATCACCAACAAAATTACCTTTATCCTATCCTCGCTTATAAACATTTTTGGTAATTGAAATTTTCATATCCAACTTTATAAAGTATTTCCATTACTTTCAAACCACCAAATACAGTAATCTTTAAGGATATACTTTATCAATTTGTGTGTGTGTTGTGTGTGTGTACTCTCGCTCACACACACCTGTGGACATAATATTAGTAATGAATGAAAGGTCTAGTTTAATGATAGGTTGAAGCTAAATTCTATAGAAATTTAGCTGAGGTTCCTTAGCTAGAAGTCTTTCAAGTACTTTCTAAATATCTTAGTAGGTTAATAAAAATAGCCTCATGTCAACAATACCAAACCTAAATAAAATAAAAACCCCAAATAATACCCAAAACCATCTATTTATAACAACCTCAATCCAACTTATTATATTAATTTCCATTCCATTGTTAATTTACCCTTAAACCCTCATTCATTTTAAATCGCCCCGCCACCTAACAAAAAAATACCAATAAATTAACTCCCCTTCCAAACCCAACACTACCCTCACCACACTAACCACCAAACTACACCACCTGTTACGTATCATCATCCTAAACTAACACCACTTAGCACTATATCATGCCCTATTCGCTTCATGTTATAGTTCTTGTTGTCATCCAGATTTTATCAAAGTCAGAATCCTTCTACCAGTGTTAGGTGTGTTTGGTTTTTTCTTAAACCCCCAACTTCTATATACCCCACTTCTATCAAACATCTATTATGATACAATCTATAAACTCAACTAATCAACACAAAAATAAACACTTACCAAAACCCATTAAACCACTAATCCAAATTACTCACCCACACAAAATTCACTTTAAATCCTTTATTCCATTAATATTTATATCATAAAAACCTTACATGCTAGCACACAGTTCTTATCTTATTCGCCTAATCTTGTGTGTGTGTCTTCCCCCAACCAAAACAAAAATGTTGAGGGAGTCTGAAGTCGTCCCATAATAATCCTTTCTTTTTCAGCTTCATACTAACCCACCTCCTCACCCTCCCCCCGCCCTGTGTGTACATCGTTCTCATATATCAGGAATCATTTCCCTATTTTCACAACAAACCCCATATCACCTGATCTATAAACGCCCTCCTCTTACAAGAAAGTAAATACTGAATAATAATATATATAAAACTCAAATTAAAACCTAAATAGCTCCCCGAAATGGCTGCAAAAAACAATGGATGCTGTATTTCTTTTAAATATTAATTTATCAAGTTTTAAATTTATAAAACTCGATCTACCTGACAACGCACTAACGGGCAGAGAACCCGATCATGGGTAGTGTAGTTTTGGTAAATTCGAGGTCGTCCCAAGAGCTAAAAGGCGGTTACAAATCTGAGTTTAAGTTGGTTGTCACTATTGAAAAATTATATTTTAATAAAATAATATCCAACACACCCTCGCCCCCTACCCCATACTTAACTTCCCCCTTCCTACTCACGTCACTCTATTATATCTCCCAACCATACCTACAACCACCAATCATATTCCAACTCATCTTCTATACACTAACCCAAAAAACCTCCCAAACCAAATACTCCCACATTCTCCTATCGCCTTTCTATGTAACAGGGATTGGGATTTGTCCCACTGTCATGGTGAGCGAGCATCATATTTGGTATTCTTATGGTCAAAGTAATATACCCAATCCACAATTAGCAAGAAGTAAATGAATCATAATGATAATTAAACTAAATCATTATCCAAAAACTTTCTTACAAACCACCACAACAATACCACCACTCACTACCATCCCCCAAACCCACCCCCCAATACTCATCATCATATCAGTCATAACCAACAAAAACCTCCTTATTCTTCATTATATCCCATACCCTCTCTCAAACATACAACTCAGTTCTGTTATCCTTCATCCATCTCAAACCTTTCATACAACATACAAACACTTAACACTTATTTATTTACCAACCAATATTAAACCTCCCTCACCAATATATACCACTACATGTGTCTCCAACATTAAACATTACCACCAAAAAATTAAATAACCGACCTAAACACATTTACAATGTGTGTGTGTTAAATATACCACTCCTACTGTGTTCAATTTACATTCTTACAAAAAAAAACAGAGCAACCCTACGCACCCTACCCACAACAACCACATAACAAAAACACACCCACCCCACAACATATTAACCACCAACCCATCACCAATCATCAACCACCACACCTACCACATCAAACCCCCAAGATAACCATGTAAACCACCCACTCAATACACCTACCTAATCCCCCATCACCAAACACATAATATCAACAAGTAAACACACACACGAGTTAACGCAATCCCACCCCACAATTTTATAATCCCTCAACCCCTACACTTAAGGTTATAGCTACTCAGGTCATACTGTCATTCTTACTCTTCAGTTCATCGACAGTTAGTGTTACCACTGCTTGTTACTCTACTGTTTAGTATAATATTAGTACTAGTTCGTATGAAGTTATACTGCCAGTAGAAGTTAAGATGCTAGAGTTGAGATGATAATATGACTATGTTATTAATGTTACTAGTTACAAAGTTACTACTGTTAGTGTAACTTTAGTACTGCTAGAGTAAAGTTACATTTTTTGCATAAAGATTAGTATGTATAGGTACTACTACTGTTATGATCAATTGTGCTGCTGGTTATAAGATAACAACTGTTGTGACTTAACAACTGTTTGAAGACTATCCTGTCAAGAGGAAAAAGACAGAGTAAAGATATAAAGTTTGAGTGGAAAACAAAGATACTTACGAAGATAAGTATTTAAATTTATTATTTGTAACAGATCATAAACCAACTATTCCTCTCTAGATTGTAATTATAGAGAAGATTATTTGATGTTCGGAAGGTATTGTAAACCTTGATATCTCGTCCACAAGGTGATATAGAGGTCATTGGGTATAGAAAAGGGAATCATCAATTTTCAATTCTCTTAGCAGTTTTCCATAGAAAACTTATTTCAATTATTATACCCAAACCACCTAAATATATTCACACAACACAAATCCCTATAATATATAACATAATATACCAACCACCAACCACCTAAATCAATCAAAAAACCAAAACTCACATATCCTCAAACACCCCTATCAACATGTATAGTATATAAAACACAAACAAAACACCCCCCCCCCCCCCACTAAAAAACAATACAATAAATTCAAACACCCCCCTTACACCCAACCTCACTTCTAACCCCTCTATACAGTTACCCCTATTAACACCCTAAATGAATATCAACCTTACCAACATCAACATCAACAATTCATCCAATATCTATTTTTTTGATCTATTTTTAGTAACAAGATAGAGGTAGGAACCACCATAAACAATAATTTGACTCTAAGATTGCCTCTCCTCAACCCAGAAGACTATGACCTCTAGCTTATGAGGATAGAATAATACTTCTTGATGATTGACTACTCTCTATGGGAAGTAATTAAGAATGGGAACAAAGTGCTTAAAAGGACTGTTGGAACAGTTGAACAGGAATATAAACCAACCACTGCTGAAGAAAAACATGATAGAAGAAATGAAATGAAAGCAAGAGCAACCCTGTTGATGGCACTTCCAAACAAAGACCAACTGAAGTTCCACTCATATCAAGATGCAAAGTTGCTAATGGAGGCTATAGAGAAAAGGTATGGAGGGAACAAGGAGTCCAAAAAGGTTCAGAGGACACTTCTCAAACAACAATATGAGAACTTTGCTGCATTAAGTTCTGAATCAATGGATCAAACCTTTGATAGGTTACAAAAACTCATTGGTCAGTTGGAGATCCAAGGAGAAGTGATCAATCAAGAAGATATGAACTTAAAGTTGCTGAGAAGTCTTCCATCTGAATGGAAGTATCATGCTCTAATCTGGAGGAACAAGGCAGAGATTGAAACCATCAGCTTAGATGACTTGTATAATAATCTGAAGATATATGAACCTGAATTAACAGGTTCATCAAACACAAGTCAAAATACACAGAATGTGGCCTTTGTCTCTAATAGCACTAATAACACAAACAGTACTCACAAGGCAGATGATTCTTCTCATGAAGTTAGTACTACTCAAAGTACTACTCATACTCATCATAATGGTGGTAACATTGAATGTCTAGATAATCTTTGTGATGCTATGATTTGTGCCTTCCTTGCAAGTCAACCCAACTCTCCTCAACTTTCTCAAAAAGATATGGAATAACTTCATCCTGATGATTTAGAAGAAATAGATCTTTAATGGGAGATGGCCATGCTGACAATCAGAGCAAAGAGATTTATCAAAAGAACTAGGAAGAAGCTAGACATAAATGGTCAAAGAGTTGGTTTTGACAAGTCAAAAGTGGAATGCTTCAACTGTCATAAACATGGACACTTTGCCAGAGAATGTAGATTTCCCAGAAATTAGGAGTTCAAAGGAAGAGAAAATAATACAAGAACTAT
>BQNB010202540.1:0-10828 GCA_026074375.1 Tanacetum coccineum
AGAAGCTGCAGTCGTGTTTGGATATATTTGTTATCGTAAACGATTTTAAACAGTTTAAAAAATAGATGTAAAGTTAAGGGGTTTTGGGGATTCTTATTCCAAGCAAACAAACAGTTTGAAGTATTCTACGACATCTTAGTTTGCGTCTTTGATTGTAACCTGACTGTTATGCGCTTCATAGTTTGGTAACCCTATTTAAATCTGCTACATTCTCTGTTTTGTGCAGAAAGAAATATGGAACGGATTTAGAAGAGACACCAATGTAGAGAAGGATTTCCTATTGACAGCGGAGAGGACGAAAAATACACTTAGTGGAACAGTTTCATTGAGCTAGATTTTATACACTTCTATACCTTAATGAAAAACTATAAAAGTATATCAGGTTAGCTAATGCCTATGTATGAACAAGTATTCCTCTATTATATCAAGATTCGTTGTGTCATTGTCTTTCTACCTGGTAGCCTCCTGATATTAGTGTTGCTAAGTTTGAATGTTTGATATCTTGGTTCAACACAGGTTCATCAACAAATGTTGCCTTAAACAAAAAAAAAACACACGAGTTATGAGCTGATGAACGTATTAGATTAACTGCGTCGAAATACTGTACGATTGTCTTAAAGATCTTTGAGTAACAACTCCGTTTAACATAAATTAACGTATAATCCCGTGCTCCGCAGCGAAGCGCGGGTTAAAAACCTTGTTTTTTTGAAACGCAACCAGATTATATAAATAAGAAACCACGAGGGGACTATTACAACAAAAAGGCATCTCCATTCCTCAATCAAGTCGATTAAGGAACAAAAGACCCTAAAGAAATACAACAACAAACAATCCCATAAATTAGGGAGATACCACTGACCATCTAAGTATATATTAAGAAGTTGTTGCTTTTACATTTTTATATTTAACATCAATTCTGTTTCATGTTGGGCATTGGACTACTTTATGAAAAAATCAATATTTAGATTAACCCTTTTTATACTAACATACCTTTAGGAGGAAAAACCTAAAATAAAAACACTTATTCAATAAGAACATATATTCACCATTGTATCTTTGTTTATTCCACTTGAGTTTTCAAGTTTCAATTAATCAAAGTAATAAATGCTTTATTTTCATATTCTACCCATATATATATATATATATTTCTTAATTTAACATTTACCTTTATTTTATTAGTGTATTAAATGCATAGGCTAAAGCACACATAACTAAAGTATACATTGATTAGGCCAATTACTATAAATAAGAAATTAAAATAAAAAGGTAATTGATGAATTAAATATGTGATAAAATATCTATAAATCAAAAGAATCAATATTATCTTAAAACTAACTACCATTAATTGCACAATAAAAGTGTTTTGGTTGTTTCGTGGTTCGGATATGTTGGTAATGAGAGCTTTTTTTCAATATTTGGATCGGAAATCTTGGTGTTCCTTTTTTTTCCAATTAAATTGTAGCATATTGACCTCTTTTACTTTTTTTCGCTGATATTGGTCCATGATTTTAAAGCGACTTCATGTCACAATTGTAACTAAGCGTCTCCGTGGCAAGACATTTATATAAATGCAGTCCATAGGTGCTCATGTGCGTCGTCGTTTTCCTTATTTAAAAATTTCCTTTTTGTGGTTTTGGAATTTAATGCAGAATGATGTCGTTTGGTTATTAATGCGGTCGTCTTGTGAAGTGTGTATGTCGTTTGGTTAATTCGATTATTTGTTGGGCTACTGTCGTTGAAATGTTTTGCTAAAATTGGTCAAAGATTCAGAATAATCGTATCTTGGCGGGGTATTTTTTGTAATGCAGCCATGGCATTACATTTTTCCTTTTTTCCATTCATCTTTCTTACATATAAGCTGCTCTGTTATTTCAATCTTTATACATACTTCAGTATAGGTGCATCTTGGCATGACATTTATATTAATGTAGCCATGGCACCTAGCGGACGATGCTCGATTATATATTAGGCGTCCGGACGACGTCGTTTTGTCATTAATGATGTCGTTTTGTTCTCTTGTTGTGTTGTTTGGTTAGTTAGGTTTTTATTTGGGCCATAAAAACATAAATGTATACTTATTGGGGCATTAGATTATTGTCCAAATCTTTTTCTACCTGCCTTGATTTTGCTACTTATGTAAATATTGTCTCCATAACTTTCTTTGACCAATCTTCATGGACAATCATTGTTTCTAAATTGGAAGGCGACGATGATAAATGTTTTGTTGAGATGTTTTGCTGAAATTGGTCAAAGATTGAGAATAAGCATATCTTGACGGGGCAGGGTAATGCAGCTATGGCTGTTATTCCTTCTTTTAATCTTGTGCTATTGATCCATAAATGTAACGCCCTCGGATATTCAACATTCCGATGCGTGCTCAGATTTGAGGGTGTTACATATATAGCCATGGCGCCTAGGAGATGGCGCCAAATTATACATAAGGCGTCCGGGCGACACTATTTTAACATTAATGCGGTCATTTTGTTCTCTTGATTTGTTGTTTGGTTAATTGAGTTCTTAGTTGGGCTATTAAAACATAAATGTATATTTATTGGGCCATTACTTCATTGTCCAAATATTTTATGTCTACATTTGTTTTCCTACTTATGTAAATATCGTTGTTCCAGATCCTTCGTTCACAATCCTTCGTTCACAATTATTGATGGTTTCATCTATGACGTGGTATTGATATGATCCTGTTGTGAAACCCATAAATTATTTGATTCATTGAGCACATAAGCAAACTAAGCAAACTGAAAACCCTTGAAGGTGTCTTATTAAAAGAAAGAGATGCTTATTTGCTTATGGATTTGAATCAAGTTGATCAAAACTACTTATTTTACTCTAAATAATCAAATAAAAGCATTTCCAAACCCAAACAACTGAAAACCCTTGAAGGTGTCTGGGATTGCTTATTAAAACTGCTTATTTTCTTACTGTATTTGAATATTTGAATCAAGTTGATCAAATATGCTTATGTTCTTTCAATTATAATTTGACAATGAATTCGATAAACGATCCCTTTATATCGATATTTTTTAGATTTAAGTTCATTTACATATACCAAAGATTTCCCTACATGATAGCGTATATGGGGTTCATGAAAGCTTTGGGACATGAAGCAGATATGTTATTCCAATTCTAAATAACGAAGGCTCTTTTCATTTTGTGTATTCGGCATCTTCATTTCCTGTGTTGAAGCATTCTTGGTCGGGTTCGTGTATTCCTCGAATAAAAGTTATATAGCCCTGTCTTTATTGGTGATAGTATAAATTATCTTTTTACTTAAAAAAAGAAACTCTTCTGCTTCTTTTGCACCAATACTCTTAAACGCAGCTATAAGTACCTTGATGTATGACACAACATCAGTCTTGAACTTGTACGAGCAGCTCTCCTGACCTTCATCCACATTTTGTACGCCTCCTCTCATAAGACTCCCGACTTGCACACCTTCCGTATAAGCTTTACATGCCATTAAGATATCACGTACATGATAGCGAAAATGCCCTACCACCAAGTCTTCAATATATTGTACTTACCCAACACCATTATTAAACAAGATAAATAAATGAATCTTTGATGACATAAAATTAAAGAATATGTTACCTTGTGTTGTTTTTTCATGGTAGACACCATTGTTTTGAGTGATAAAATAAGGATTTCCTCGTTATAGGTTAAGGAATACTTTTCTCCGTTTTCAGTGCCACTTAGGGATGCCATTATGGGTCGGTTGAAAGCTGGTTTAGTGTTCAAAACCAAACCTGTATGGAGACAAGAACTCGAAGCATAGTTGAAGTGCCTGGGATCCACATCATATTTGCGTCACCCGGAAACCAAGTGTTCAGAAGACTCAAGCAAACTTCACCACAATTATTTAGATTTGGATTGATACAAAGACCACCAGAGTGATAGTGCACAAGCTAATAGACAAAACTTGCATGAAATTAGCTGGTACATGCATTATAATCAAGTAAATAAAATGAAGAGGGAGACTTACAGGTGGGTTCTGAGGATAAGTGCTTGGAAAACACACATCAAAAAAGAAGACACCATCATGATACGGTGTACCCTCAGCTCTAATGATGTGGACATAATCTCGACATTGCTTCTGGTACCTATGTAATAAACGAAAGCCGAAGGGCTAAACATGGTAAGTAGATAGTTTATAACCGTCATTCGGTTAAAGTTAGTTAAAGGTAGTTAAAGGTAGTTAATGAAAGTAATGTTAGTTAATTCGGTTATGGTTTTACCGAAAGGACAACAATGGTTTATCTTGTAATATATAGGGGACAAAGTCTGTAATCAAAAATCAATCAAATTCATTTTTAACAGTGATTTAAACATATATTCTGATTCAATATAATTAGTGATTCAAATTACATAGGTACTTCTCTTTATAATCAAAGACCTGGGCAACATTGGGCATCAGGTGAGAGATCGAAAGGAGAAAGGCAGAGGGATTACAACGATAATGAGTAAACTGATCAGAGAAAGAGAAGGACGGTTGTGTCGAGCCTTTTGGTGTTTTGGGCTTGACAACAGAGAGACCGACGGTCTCAGGATAAAAACCAAAGATAAGCGGTTGCCATGAGGAAGGGCAAGATGCATCACCCAGAACCACAACAAAGCAAAGGCTACGGTTAACTGTTAAAAAAATCCATCAAATACCAAATCAAAAGGATATGTCGGGAGACAAAAACAAAACAACCAAGTTGTATAGTTATAGAGAAGTCGCCACCACCATTATCATCTTAACAGTGCCCCAGTTCTAAACAATACAAACTATACATTATGGGCATTAAGAAAAAAGAAGAAAACTATGTGGCAAAGGAAGTAATGGAATTAGTAGAAAGGACAATTACATCAAATGAAAATTGAAGTGAAAAAGGATAGTTCCGCGTTCGCAAACTTATTTTCAAGGGTACCAGAAGATTTGCAAATGCAAGTTGCGGGAATGCGTAACACCGAATTGAAAATTAAGGACTCTCCTAAAAGTCCCAGATTTATTGTGACAGAAAGAGTACAACAAGCACACTCGCAACAACTTAAATCAAATTTGAGAGACTTGTGAATAAAGGAAGATGAATCAATAGATTCATTCGCCGGGAAGTATATGAGATAATAATTACAAATGCCGCTACATGTGGATTAACGTTTGTAGAGTCAAACGAAAGTACGAAAAGTACTTTAAAGCATAACTAGATAATTTAAGCCCAGAGATCGACCATTGAAATGAATTGTTATTTAAAGACTGTAAAGTAGGAAGGAGATTATCGTGAAACTTAAGTTATGAAGAAAGGATTAGTTTAAAAAAGCGAGTCAAGAAGATAAAGTGAGAAGATGTTACTCACACGACAAAGGAATAACATAAATTATAACACAACTATGGAAATGGAGACGAGGAGGTGGTAATCTGACACGAGGAAGTGGAAGGATATGAGATGAAGGACAACACCACAGATGATTCGGAAGAACCGACAACAAATCCCGAGGAAAGGTGATAAGTCCAAATAGAATTGGTTACAAGTGGTGGAAACCTTGGGCACTATGCTATGAAATGTGCAATACAGAGAAAAAGGAGGAAGTTGCGGCACTCTTAGTAGAGACTGGTGATGAACCGACACTTCTAATGTACCTAATTGACGAAAATTAGAAAGTTAGAAAGCTTGGTTGTGTGATATATACGACCAAAGCGAAGCCGTGTGATGCGGAGAATAGCCTGTGAAAGGTTTAGTCAATTCAGTGAATGAATTAAAAGGAAACACGTGTGATACGATCCGTGAAGGACCAAAATAACTCTGTGAGAAAATTAAAGTGGAGGAAGTTTTCGTGTGATGCGAATTGGCACGAAGAATTTGGTGTGTGAAACAACCACGAAGAAGTATAATCTGTGATAGATTGAATGTTCAACAAAAGTAAAGAAAGGTTGTAACACCCCCAAAAATCATATACAACGCAGCGGAATACCACATGGGGTGCTACTTCATAATACACAACGCTAGATACAAGAGAACGACCTCTAGGTGTCGTTTGAAAAATAACATTGTTGATTTAATCAAAATCTGAATTTAATATAACATTTGTCCCATAATTGCATCACAATGAAAAGCTTGAATGTAAAGACTCCAATGCACTTCAAGAAATCCGAGCATCTAATTTACCTGAGAAAAACATGCTTAAAACGGTCAACATAAAGTTGGTGAATTCATAGGTTAGTTTAAATAATGGAATGTAAGTCTTATCACAAATATATTTACGCACTGTGTCATCACAGCACCCTATAAAACGTTTAGAAAATATGCACGACATATTTTATGTCACCAAAAATACCAATCCTATCCCAAAGATTTTATAAATAATGCATGACAAATCTAATGTCACCAAAAGTACCAATTATGTATTTGTCGGGGGGGCCTATACGTCCCCAACGTTATAACACCATGTCTAATAAACGTTCGTTCCCAGAGATAGCTAGTCCACCCGAACGGGGGTTGTCAAACAGAATAGAATCTATTTTATATCATTCGCGTGGACATCACGCTATAATGCGTTACCGGCGATAGCTTAATGCCCGAACCGGGGGGGGGGGGCGGGGATCCAACACCGCGAATAGATCTATTTCATAACATTGCGCCTCACCCTCCAGTGATTTACATTTCATTGACGTTGTGACGAAGACTTGTATGTCCCCTAAATTTGGGCAGTGAAACAATAATGTATTCCATCATGGGTGTTTCCCCTCCAAGAACAACCTGTGCAGTAATGATTGTGGGCCCCGCAGGCGCATCCAAATCGTAATCAGTACCATCATATCAAAAGTAAAGTATGCAGTTGTTACCAAAATGAAGTCAAATAAATGTATCCCATAGCCGAGCTAGCAAATAAGTATGCTAAAACCATTGTAAACCAATCATGTAAATGCATTTGTAAACAAGCAAGTTCTCACACCAAAAATATATGTAAAAACCAGTAAAACTGGGGCTAAAACTCACAAAATCCTTAAAACAATCGCACATTGTTTATACAGATAACCGAGTAAGTAAAAGAATCTGTAGACAAGCGCTGGTATCCACACCTTTGCGGGTTAATAAAACAATTTAAAAGACATTGAAAAGCGAGGCTATGAACTCACATTGATTAAAGACCACGATCAATTAATCCAATTAAATCAGCAACTCTGAATCTGCAACGTTCTCGGACCACGACCATAATTAATGATCGTCGATTATAACACGTACTAAATACGACCAACGCTGCGTACATCGTTACCACGAAATCATACATATTTTTATATGTATACATACATATATACATGTGATGAGAAATCCACTTGCGCGTCTTAAGCACCTAATCCTTAGTAGTATTATCCAACTGTAATATACTACTTTTTTCGTCCACTCCTAACTTATCTCAATATTTACAGAAAGTTACTATTTTTAGACTCCCCGTTTTTAGATCCGAATAATGATCCTAAAACTATTAATTGAAATAATATATTAACCGACTTTTAGTTTTGACCCGCTATATCTTAACTTTTAAAGCAGACATCCTCGCAGGCAGTAAAATGTCCATGCCTACCTGAACAACTTTCCGTGTTTCCGACCAGAAGAGGGCTAAAACGGACTGACAAAGGCTCAAAATCGTTTAATTAATAGATATGACAGATTTAATATATTAAAAATAACCTATTTTTCTGCTAAAGTGCATATTCCGATTTCACTCCAGTTTCTTCGTTATTGAGAGTTACAAGTCCCGTTTTATGTCTAAACTTCCGTCAAAATATAATTTGCTATATTTTGTAAACCAAAGTCTAACTTATCAAAGTCTCGAACTTCGAATCCCACGTTCTATTTTTTGTTTTAAATTATCCGTAATAAAGAGACGCCAAAGTCCGTTTTTAGTTCAATTCTCGTCTAAGCTATATCTAAAATGTGTCTCTTATGGCTTATATTTTCTTATTAATCCTACTTTAATACAATTTATATATTATCTCGACGCCGCAAGTTTCAACAGATTTCATCACATATAAATTTATCCGATCAATACTAGTCGAAACAATATATATTATTTGTGTCTAACCCAAACTCACTTTATTTCGGTGTCATCCCACAACCCGACGCACCCCGGCTGTTTTCGACAGCCAAACCAAACGAACACACCCTACTCGGTGTTTAGGGATGGCAAAAAAACCCGAACCCGACGGGGTAACTCGAAACCCGAAATAATTGAGGCGGGGCGGGGCATGCTTATCGGGTTACGGGGCGGGTTTAGGGCTTAAACGGGGATTTTTAATCGGGTTTGGGGCGAAAGTGGGGAATAACATCCCCGCCCCGCCCGATTAATATATACACATATAAAAATATGTATATTATATAATATTTTGTTACTATTTACGTAATAAATAAGTACTTCTCTAATAAGTTAATATTCTTTATCTTTTGTAATATTGCAAAATCGTATTATAGAAACTAGTTGTAATATCATATATTTAAAGATTTAACATTCTTTATAGTTAATTTATCATTATACATGTATGATATAATCGTGAAACTTAATAAACCATTGTTTGAAATTGATTATATAATAAGTTTTTAAGTTCTCAAGTTTTATACAGCTAACAGGTCTAATAAATAATAATAATATGCAATGGTGCGCGGCTTTGCGTCGAGAATTGCATACAAAAAAGACTCTCCGATAAGACCCCGATTAGTACGGGGCGGAGTTTGGGGGAGCATCACGCCCAACGGGGCGCCCCCGATTAAATCCCGACGGGGAACGGGCGGGTTTGGGGAGAACATTACTAAGCCGGTTTGGGATGGGGATGAGTCGCGCCCCCCCAAACCCCGCCCCCTTCTGCCATCCCTATCGGTGTTATAAACTCCAAACGCACCCTAATCTATTTAAAACCAAACACACCCTTTTCCCCGGCTGTCCCCCGGCTGTCAAACGCACTCCTTGGGTGTTAAACCGACAGCCAAACACACCCGCTGCGTTTCTGTAGACCAACCTGAACGCACCCTTGTTGTTGCAAACCAACACCCGCTGTGGTTCTGACCCGCGAACCAAACACCCCTGCTATCCCAAACACACCCCTTGGTGGTGGCTGTTAAGCCAAACGCACCCCTATAGCATTTCTGTACAAACCAAACGCACCCCTATGTTGTTTTATGTTAACCCAAATGCACCAAATACACCCTAATCTATTATTTCAGCCAACCAAACACACCCTAATTGATTTCTACATAAACCAAACGCTACCTTAGTGCGTTTCACAGCCAACCACGCACCCTTGTGCGGGCTGCTGACCCGGAACCCAACGCACCCTTTCGGTGCTAAATCGAACAACCAAACAAACTAATACTCCCGGTTGTCCCCGGATGTCCCCGCAGCCTAGCCCGACACCCCGACTGTTTCGACAGCCAAACACGCCCATTGATTGTTATAACCTTAACCCGAACGCACCCTTAGTGGTTGTGAAATCAAAACAAAACGCACCCTTGTCCGAGGTTTATAACAAAACCACACGCACCTTTGTTTCTATAAACAAAACCAAACGTACTCTTTTTGTTGTTAACCCACGAAACCCGACGCACCCTTTTTTAAAAAACGCAACCAAACGCACTCCTTATGTGGTGATAGCCACATAAACAAACGCACCCCACGGTGGCTGTGGTGGTGGCGTGGGTTCGGTGGTGATGATGGTGGTGTTATAAGGCGCGTGAAGGAGAGTGATGGTGGGGATCGGATAGATCCGGTCACGAGAAGCCTTTTTGGTCTTCGCCGGAAAAGCCCGCTGGAAAAGTTTTTCGGCGGCGGCCGGTGGTGGCCGGCGGCGGTGGGTGGTGGCTAGATAATTGGGGAAAATAGGGAGTATATAAGAGTGTGTGTGTGTATAAAGATGGAATGAAATGAAAATGAAATGAGTATATGTTATATATATATAAAAGAAAGTGAAAAGTCCCCCATAGTCTAGGGTTCATTTTTTAACATTTTTAATATAGTTTTTATAATTAACGGTTCGGGACTCGTTTGAATGACTTGACGGACGATTCAAATCTCGAAACTTTCACCATTGTTTTTCGAATCATTTTTCTGATAAAAACGAGTATTTATTTGATAATATTTCATAAGTATATTTATAACATTTATAAAAAGGTTTGTTATTTATTTCGTAAACCGGTTACGTCTCGTCCGCAATAAAAACAAAAGTAAATTTCTAACTCAGGTATTCGCGTTATCAATAAACGTTTTTAATTAAAAATGATGACTAATTTATTTAATATTTTTATTAAATAAATACTGATAAAAAAAACAAATTTAATTGTTTTTGTGTGTCCGCGTTGTATATTGTTCGAAAAATGTTTGCGGTGTTGTTTTAGCCCTTTTCGGCTCGTTTCCAGGTCTCGGGCAAAACTAAAAAGTTGTCAGGAATTTCGTTTCACATCGAATTGCTTTAGGGTCCGAGCTGTGAAAACGTGCTTTAGATGGTTGTTTTTGTAAGTCAAGCCAGACCTAAAAGTCGAAGGGTAAAATAGTTATCTTAAAAATCCGAAAATTCTCGGATGTTACAGTACCTACCCCTTAAAGAAATCTCATCCCGAGATTAAATTTGTGTTATCCGATTGTGTGACCGAGAAAAAGGTTTAAAATCTGATAAACCGTTTCTAAGCAAGACGATGATAGCTTCCTTCAGCAAGATTAGATGTTTCGACACTTCTCAACATACCAAAAGTTTGGCTAAGTTGACCTGGATATATAATCCATCAAGGTAGATATTTTTAGAAGAATATCGTCACAAGTTTTTATGATTGATATTAACACCACTGGT
>BQNB010202542.1:0-10828 GCA_026074375.1 Tanacetum coccineum
ACACGCCCGATCGAGTCAAAAATTTATTCTTACTCTACCCAAAAAGACAAAAACACTTATTTTATTTTTGAAAATTTTTCATTTTTTTTTTCATTTTTTTGGTATGTATTTTTGCAAAAATTTGGTGGTAAAACGGGATTGCGTGTTAAAAACGATTCAAGGCAAAAATAAATTCGAAAATCCCCCCCCATACTAGAACTAAACATCGTCCTCGATGTTTCAAAGGGGTTTCTACGTAAATCTAAGGCCGTTTATGAAGTGTGCCAAAAGATAAAACGTTAGTCGATTAGATTCGGATACTGAATTCCCAAAATGAAGCTGAGGATGTGAAGCTCGAGTTAAAAATGACATAATCCGAACCGTTGCCATGACGACACTTAGACCGAAGCGTATGCGTCCTGAAACAAACTCCGCACAACCAAAGCCACATACGCTTAAAGGTTAACTCGGCCCTCTCATAAACGACCAAATCAAAAAGAAGATAGTGCTTTGTGATAGCTTGCACCTCACCAATACAATGTCGACCACGAAGGTGTGTGATCAACAAAGTCTTGGTAAGCCCATTCCCACTACCATCACCAATACAATGACGACATTATTATTATTATTATTATTATTATACCCACCACTACCCACCACTCATCACCACCGCCACTTTGATGTAAAAGCTGTTAAAAAGAAAGGATAAATTAAATGTTTCGTCGCTATGGTTTATACCAAATAACACTTTTAGTCCATATTCAATTTTAAGTACACCAATCATCCATATTTTATCAAACATATTTCACTGATAGTCCCTATTAGGGAAAATAGAGACTATCCGTGTACTACATTTTAAACAAATTTATTACACAGTTGGTTCCTATTTTGACAAAATAGGGACCCTCAATGCAAATAGTTTGAAAATTAAGGATGATTGTTGTACTTAAAATCGAATATGTACTAAAAATATTATTTGGTATAAACCACAAGGACGAAATGTGTAATTTATTAAAAAAAATCTCAGATCGGATGACTAAACGAAGGTGTAATACCCTATTTTCTTTGATATCATTTATGCATTATATAATTATTAATTAAACATATAAATTGTTCTAGGAAAATATTTTTTCTCAACTAGTTCGCATAAAACAAAAAGTACATGTCGATATTGTTTATATTCTTGTTTTGTTGGTATCCGAATAACTTTTATACACCACACGAAAAGAAACAATGAGGTAAAAAGTCAATTACCGTTAAATATCAAACCGGTTTTAGTGGCGCACTTTGTAGTTTATATTATGGGGGCGGCTTTAACTTTGAAATTTATTTATTTATTTGTATTTTAGTTATTTTATAAGTCCACACTCCACATTATCCTAATTAACGGCTATATTAACGGAACCTATACAGCAAACACAACTTCTGTTACATCACTAGTACGGGTCGCAGTTTTCAATAAATTCGAAATGTATCTACAATCAAAGTTAATATAAAATGACCTTGTGGAATCTATCAAATTCTGTTTGAAAAAAAGAGTTACCAGTAAGTTATAGGAAAGAGAGAGGTTATAAAAGACCTTTTGTAACTTTTTGTTTTTCAGTTTTTTTTATTTATTTTTATTTTATTTTAATTTTATAATTTTATTTATATTATAAAACTATGAAACGGAAAATGCGCAACAAAAATTATAAAGTTTAACGAGTCAAAAGTATTAAACTGACAAAATGTTCGAAACAGAAACTGATAAAAATTGTGTTCTACCCAATGTTTTAAAAACCGGGTCTCTAATCGACCCGGTCGAGTCACCGGGTCAATCCGGTCTTCCACAAAAAATAATTAAAAAATATTTCTAATGATACAAAAATATATAAATCATTAATATTTCATATATTGAGTCTAAAAACCATATAGTAACAAATATAACATGTAAAAATAAAATTACGTAGCAAATATATGTAATTAACTTGCTTTATTTGTAAAAAATACGAAAAAAACAAAACCCGGCCCGGTTTAATTTGACCTTTTTTTCGATCAAAATCGGTTCAATCGGTTGAACCGGTTTTTAAAACATTACTTCTACCGTTAAAAGCCTATCAAAAAGGAATATTGTGTACTTTTTAGTGAGAAATAATATATGTATCAAACTACTGATTCATACCAATTTCATTTACAATGCACGTTAGCCATTTGACGTTTTATTTCCAAATTACAAAGTAGTTAATGTGTAATTATATTAGATCTCTAATATGTCCTATCACACGCTCAACATAACTAAATCAAACTAATTATTTAATCTTGTTACCTATTAAAAAAAGGACAAAAACGAAAACTAAAGTGTGTGCACTTGTGCACACATTTACTCCTGGTAGGTTAAAGGTCACTATAAATAGTCAACATGCACTCCTAACGGATATTACACCTTCTATATATAACTATTAACTATTTCAACCAAATTCCCTCAAACCACAATGGCAGATTCCAACTCCAAAACACGCCCGAAACCGATAATCTCTAAGAAGAAGCAACGTCCACAAGTATATCGTGGTGTACGAATGCGTAGTTGGGGTAAATGGGTCTCAGAAATACGCCAACCACGTAAAAAGTCACGTATTTGGCTAGGAACATTCTCTACAGCAGAAATGGCTGCTAGAGCACACGACGTCGCGGCTTTATCTATTAAAGGTAAAGCCGCGGTACTAAATTTTCCTCAACTTAAGGACTTGTTACCACGAGCTGTGTCTCTTGATCCACTTGATATTCGAGCTGCGGCTGTCAAGGCGGCTACTATGCAAGAATTGAACATGGACTTGGCCGATGAGGATTTAGTGGAAAATGAATGTGATTCGAGTGATGAGCTAGGTGAGATTATCGAGTTGCCTAGTTTAGAAGGTTTGGACTCGAGACCGGGATCGTTCGTGGACTCGGTTGATGGATGGATGTACCCGTTTGATGGTTTTTCTTCGAGTGATTTTGATGACCAAATGATCAAGGAATTAAGTTTTTAAATCTCACTCAATTCTTTTTTTACCAGTTATAGCTTATGGTTGACATCACTTATGGATGAGAGTATTTGTTTTAAGTTTTAACCATGTTTTATATTGGTTAAATCTATTAGGACTATAGTTGAATACTTGAATATGTATACGTTTTGTATTTTTATAAAATGAAGATGGGATTTATTGAAAAGGTTAAATATGCATATGAATTCATATATCGTTTAAATTAGATGATAATATTAGGGGTAGTAAGGTAGTTGTAGCAAAAGGACACATTTCTTCGCGAAACAATAAAGTTTGTTACATAAAGTTATGCACCACAATTAAAAAAAAAAAAGTTATGCACCACATTAAGCTTTTCAGTCATTTGTCAAAAGAAATATAGGGTCACATTGATTGGTATAGTCATCCTCTCAGGTGTTTCTGAATTTAACTGAAAATGTATTGTATAATACTGTATCCGTTATAGATAAGAAATACTCCTTCAATTCTAAAATTATTGTCATCTATTAACTTTTTAAGTCTTTTTCTTTCGTCTTTGATCTTAAATTTTTTTGTTTGTGTTATATAATATTTTTTGCAAAATATATGAATTGATTGGTTTTTAATTGTATTTTTCATTATTACTATAATTTTCATCAAGTATTATCTAACACAAACAAAAATATATTTAAGGTCAAAGTTAGATGAAAAAAACTTGAATAGTTAATAGGAGACAATAATTTTAGGACAGAGGGAGTACACAGTTTAAGAAGAATGCATTAATTACTGCTTTAATTTTTACGAAAGCAAAAAAAAACAGTTTTATCATTTGATAATTAATTAGTGTTTTTTTTTATACTTGTAAATACCAATTTAAACTAAAGGTAAAATGACAAACTTAAACAAATCCAACTATTATTTTTAGAAGTGTTTGGGACAAGAAAAAAAGATGAACAATAATTTTAAAACGAATATTAAAAAAAGAAACTAGTGAGAATTAAGAAAGCACACAACGAGTACTAGTTGCGCTACAGTTTTAGATAGATTTTCTTTAACTTAAAAAGGGTTCTCTCAATAAATACGTAGAAGTAGAGATGTTTGTGGGACGGTTCGTTTCGATTAGTTGAAAGATTTAAACTATTTATCACGAGATGGGTATTTCATTTAAATTCCCAACTTGAAACCAAACCATATTAGGCGGGTAACAGGACATGCGGATACCCGAAATGAACAGTTACCCGCGCTTTGATTCACGGTTAACCGTTTTCTATGTTTAAAGGAGTTTAACCGTATGAATAATAACATATCCTAAAGTGTAGAATATCATTTTAGTATATTAAATAATATTGTATAGAGTAAAATCAAATTAACATAATTTTGTCACAATAATAACGTTTAAATAAACATACATAACACATTAACAAAAAATATTCATTCGACATTTAAAGGTTACAATCACATTCAATTTTTTACACATAAATGTTTAGTAAATGTTTACCTTAAAGCCCACGGTGCAGTAACGCACCGGCCTAGCCGATCCAAAGTGGAGAATCGCCGCTCGCCGGTTGCTCGTTAGTGCATCGACTTGCTGCTTCGTTAGTTGCTTCGCCAGTTAAGTGGCGAGCGTTAGATTGCACACATTTGAATTTTTCGACCGTTGCAAGGGCAACGGTTACCTCATTTTAAAAAAAAAAAACCTTTTATACACTATATTTTTAAATACCCTATTTTCACTCTATATAAACACCTTTATACAACCATTTTTACACAAACTAAACACTTTCACATCCATTTTAACACAAACTAAAATTATAAATCCTAAAGAGTATCAAAACTTTTCCGAGGCCAATGATGAAACCGCCTTGTGGTTTGATAACACCTTAATTATACAATTCATTATTGTATATATTATTAGCATTTCTCATGAACTTTCAATACTTAATAGCATGAAATATGTGTAGGTTCACTTGAAGATAGTCCAAGCATAAAGTGTTGAAGATACAAGTATTTATACCGTATGGAAGTTAAGCTAAAAGAAAGCGAAGAGATAAAGTCCAAGAAATTATAGAAGTGCACCGATTTTACTTCTATGTGCGCCGCACTTCTACCTAAAGTCAAAGAAGCAGTCAAAGCCAACGTGCGCCGTACTCTCCCAAATGTGCGGCGTACTTGTCTCTAGCATTTATGAAACTTTGCCGCCAAGTAGTAAAGTACGCCGCACAAATTATTTTGTGTGCCGCACTTCCCCTCCTGTACAGCCTATAAATATGAGCCATTACTCAGCCATTTGACACAACCATCTACAATAAAATATCAACGCAATCTCACGAATTCCAGAAGAAGAATACCAAGAAGACGGGTTATAATTACATAGAATAAAAAAGGGTTATATAGTTCGGTTATTGTAATCGGGTTACTTGCGACACCTTGTGTAATCCATTATCATTCTGAATCTTGTATGTTTCTTATTACTCTCTTTATCCTTATTACTATGAACTCGGAAGCCATGAGAGGCTTAACCTCTTATGACTAATCGGATATGTTAATATAATAAAGAAGCGTTTGGTATTATTATGATCTTGTTAATCTCATGTTTGTATTGGAATCCTATTGTATTAAATCATATAAACTTTGTTAATCACTTTTGATTATATATGCATAATGGTATAGGTCGAATGACCCATTGTGTATTATATGGTTTCAAAGATTTGTCTATGGATCTTTATCATATGGTTGAAGGAATCCGCTTATGTTAATTGGTAAACAAAATAGATTTGATATCATGGTGACTTGATTAATTGGGTGACACACTTCACTAAGTCAATCGAATATAAGTCTTGAGAGTTAAAACGGATAATTTGTGAAAACGCTCTTTTGATGAGAAAAGATTTTTGTGAATAAAGAATAAAATTGAGATCATGATTATTACCATCGCCACTGAATTGTATGAACTATCCGAGTAGTTATATCTCCTTATTATTGAATTTCCTTGTTATCATTATTTGTCCAAAAGTTATTATTACTTGTCTTAAATCCTTTGATTATACGAACATAAACAAATCCTTGTGGATCGAACTGGTCTTACCTAAAATATTATACTACATACGTGGGTTATACTTTACCCGTGTGTTGGTTTAAAAATCGGTGAGACTAGTATTATAAATTTAAAGCTTTAACAACACATCAAAGTTTTTGGCACCGTTGTCGAGGATTTTAATCTGTTCTATAATCATTTCTAAGTATTTAAAACGAATCATAATCACTTTCTCTTTTAAAATCAGAGTTCTGCACACTTTATGTGACTTCTATTGCAGAAAGTGCAACGCACACACAACAAAGTGCGCTGCACTTAGTCTCGTAACCAAGAACTCATCGTACTTTTTCAAAAGTACGTCGCACTTTCTGCCAAACCAGACGTTTTTCCTAAAACGTTTTCCTGAACTTCAAAACAACTTACCCCTCTTCGTAACGTTTTATCTTAAAACGTTACATCAAAATCAAAAACAAATCTTTATAAAAAATTCAAAAATTCGACCAAAAGTACGCCGCACAAAACCCTTTGTGCGCCACACTTATCTGCTCTGAAAACAAAATTGATTTCTTCTGATTTCGATTTTGCTCTCTTACCTACCATACCCCTTCTAAACAGTTAAACTTGGATGCATACACGTGCCAATTCTGAACTTGTTACACCATTAACCGAACCCGAAAGAACTTTAAGCCGTAGACTTCGTCGAAACAAAAGAGTCCCTTAAGGAATTGTTACCACGAGTTGTGTCTCTTGATCCCTTGATATTCGAGTTGCGGCTGTGAAGGCGGCTACTATGAAAGAATTAAACACGGACTTGTACGATGAAGTGGCCGAGGATTTAGTCAAAAATGAATGTGATTCGAGTGATGAACTAGGTGGGATTATTGAGTTGCCTAATTTAGAAGGTTTGGGCTCGAGACTGGGATCGTTGGCTAAATTTATGGTTGTGGACTCGGTTGATGGTTGGATGTATTCGTTTGATGGTTTTAGTGATTTTAGTGATCAAATGGTGAATGATTTAAGTTTTTAGATCAATCTATTCTTTTTTAATACTTATAAGTTTTATATCGGTTAATTCTATTAGGACTATACGTTTTGTATTATATAGAATGAAGATGTGATTTATTGAAAATGGCTAGGTGGCTACGTTGAGCCGCCTCCACTTAACCACCCCGTCAAACCCTGGCTGTTACCTTTACCTAAACCAAAAAAAATCTCTAGAAACTGATCTGAATAGTTACTTGATCGGAGATGGGTTTGTTTGTTCGCATATGTCGCTTTGTTTCCGATCCATTTATGTGCCACATCCTCCTCTTTTTATGGAGGAACATGAGTTACTGGATATGAATTATCTCTTAAAACAAGATCTTTTAGGATCCAATGCAATTTGGCAATCACTATGGAGTGGTGGACTACATGGTTATTATTTTTGTCATATAAACAAAAAAAATTGGTAGTTTTATTATTAGTTTTTAAATACTTATTTTTACTTTTTGGTTTTAAAACCCGTGCCAACCCCTCGCCGCCTCCCGGTCGTGCAAGGTTACGGGTTGGGCCCAATTTAATCAATTTATTTGTTCTGTTACTATTTTGGGTTATCTCAAAGTATTACTGTTTTGATATGTTACCCAATCAAGTGAGTTTTTAATTTGTAGAAATGATATTGTATTAGTAAAAAAACGTAGTTAGTGAAAATCTTTTAGACTACGTGTAATATGAAAGTGTACTAATAAGTTTATACGGAAGGTGTATGTTAGTTGCACTAAGAGCACTGGGAGTGGTGGTGCCAAACTTCTCGTGTCATAGAGAAAAAGTGATGCCACCTAAGCAAAGTGGAGTTTGGCATCAGAATTGCTATGGCACCAGAATTCAGTGGCATTGGTTTGGCATCAGAATTCTGGTGCCATGACATTTTTTTATTATTATTTTTTTAATTTTTTTTTCATATTTATTTAAAATACACTTATTTATAAAACTAAAAATAAAATTCATTGAAATTAAAAACATTACATTAAAAAAATACATAAAATTAAAAGATATAAAATTAAAATGCATAAAATTAAAAATCATAAATTTGGCGGCGCCGGCTAGTTTGGAGGTGGTAGATATGCCGCTCAGATTTTTGCCTTTTGGGCGTTGATGATAGCGGCGTCGGCCGGATCCATCCCGCGTGTGTCGATTTGTAGCACACGCACGTCCTCCGCAATCCTTTGAGATTGGATAAACCGCCTTCGGTCTTCACTCTCTCCCTCGGTAGCAACGGTCATTTGGATTTGCGTGCATAACTCGTATTGTTCCGCCAATTGAATTCTTGATACTTACAGGACAAGGGTCTGAAAACGGAGCTAGCGGTCGATTAGAACCCCAACGTGACTTTTAGCAGTCGTGCAAACCGGGTGGTCGAGGCAAACTCATCATTCTCCAAATGCTCGATTCCTGTCGGTGCCCATAAGATGGACTTTTCTTTGCAAAGTCGATTCGGGGTTTTCCACTTGTGCTTTTGTCTTTCAAAAAAAAAGCCAAACAACTCCGGTGCTTAAACTCACACCCCCCCCCCCCCCCCCCCCCCCCCCCCCCCCCACCCCCACCCCCCCCACCCCCCCCCCCCCCCCCCCCCCCCCCCCCCCCCCCCCCCCCCCCCCTCCCCCACCCCACCCCCCTCCCCCCTCCACCCCCCACACACCCCCCCCCAACGGGTGGTTTATAGCAATACCCCCTGACTCCCCACCCACCCCCCCCCCCCCCCACACCGACCCCCCACATCATCATCATTCTCCCACTTTGAACCTGAATGGTTTTCTTGCACAATTGATTAAACTTGTGAACAGACATTCATTGGAGTCCACTTACCCGTCACAACTGTTCTTTTGGTCGCTCATTGAAGCCTTTTTTCATTCGATTTCTTATTGTACTCATTTTTGGATTTTGTACCCAAAAAAGTCTCTCGCTTTGTATCACACCGGTTTTGGATCTCGAAAACATTGAATGAAAACTATTCCTGCCCAAAAGGCAACTCTCATCTGAGTCCACACATACGAATTTTTTTTTGTTTCTCAACTTGTGGTTTCTTTTTTCTTTGTTTTTTTTACATGCGACTTCAATCGGGCCGCGCGGCTAGCTTCGACGTCTGGTTGGTCGGATGGAAGCAGCCTCCTCTTCATTATTCGGTATCTTGACTTTCAGGTCGGTGTGTTGTTGCTAGGAATGTGGTTTGGGAATGTGGTGAATTGGTTTGGTGTTTGTTGTTGTTTGTTGGTTGCATTGTTTGCATTTTTTTTAAACAAAACAAAATGTTGAAATATCAACAATTCTTCTTGGGCTAGGAAATTGGGTTTGGAAATTGGTGATAGTAAGGCATTTGGTTGGAAATGACGGTTGATGGAGGAGCCCGGATTCGTTTTTATTGAAGACTGACCCAGGGAATTTGGGTTGGTTGGGTCGTTAAGCATAACCGGAAATCAATTGTTGGTTTGGATTGAGATTTCATTTTTTTTAAGTGAAAATGGAGAAATAGGGAAAATGTGTGTTATAAAATGTATTGAAAGTGATTTCTGGCTTTGTGTGAAGTATGAAATAAAAAGGGGGGTATTTATGGATTTTTAAGGGGTGTAAACATCGGTTTGGGGGTATTTTTTTGAAAACCGCTCCCCCAGAAACGGCTTTATCAAACGGATAGTTTAAAAAAAAATCAGTTTCGCGTGGGCTGTTAGCCACGGCGCGAGAAGGCTTGGCGCGAGCCACGGAGTGGTACACCGTCGGCCTTTCTCGCGCCAAGGCTTCGCGCCAAGCTACCAGCCAACCGTTCCCTTTGCTCTAACACGACACAGTTTTTCAGACACAAATAAACTACTGTTACACAAATTTATGCACTTCGTTTAAGCTTTCTGATCATTTCTCAAAAGTAATATACGATCACATTGATTGATATAGTCGTTTTTTCATATGTTTTTTAATTTAACTAAAAGTATATTTTGTGATAGGAAAAAAACTAGAGAAGCACACAAGATTAACAAAGCCTTCTCAAGTTTCTTTTCATTAGAATAAAAATGATGGTAAAAGAAAAGTAAACATGAGAACGTCATATTTTTTTTTCAGGATATGTTCATTTTCTTTCCTTTTCATTAAAGAAAAAAACTCGCAATCGTAGCGTAATAGACGCGCTCCAGTTTTTGATAGATTTTAAATTTTGTTTAACTTCGAAAGGTCTCACTCAATAAATACGAAGAAAGCCATCAGAATTGAAAATGAAATACAAGAACTTCCCTAAATGCCATTAAAAAGACTTAAAAGACATGTGAATTACGAGTAAACTTCAACGAGTGTGAGCTACCAAAAAAGTACTCGTGAACTTAAATTAAGTTTGGGCTTAGAGCTACCAAATGACTTTTAGGCAAATAAATGGTTTCTTAAATAACAAGTGATCGACTTTAGGTACTAGACGACAATCTTTAGAAGAAGCAAATGAAATATCAACATAACATAAAAATATTGATAACGAGTTGGAATTTAACCCGCGCGTTGCGGCGGGGGGCGAATAAAAGAAACTTGAGGGGCCTTTTTTATTTTTATTTTTTAAAATTTATGTAAAAAAGTCGTAAACAATTAAAAGTTGAAGGTCCGTTTTGTAAATTATTTTTTTTACTTTGGGCCAGATTTTGGGCTAATTTTTTGGGCCGGTACTGTAGCACTGTAGCAAGCACTGTAGCAGCTAAAGTACCACCGACCATTTGTGAATTGTATATAAAAGTAATATAATACTAGTAGTTGTAGAAAGAAAATAAACAATGATTTGTTGAACATGGAAAAAACACATAAGCAATTTTCGGCCTTCTGTCTG
>BQNB010202548.1:0-10827 GCA_026074375.1 Tanacetum coccineum
TACGATAACATTATACGAATCATAAAAAACGTGTGTTCTAAATTGATGTTAGAAGGTGTGTTCTATACTATGTGGTGGCAGTTATGGACGTATCGTAACAAGCTCCTTTTTGATGATAAAGTTCCATCGAAGACGGTTATTTTTGATAGTGTTGTTTCTAGTTCATTTTATGGGTGTAGGTTCAGAAGTAAAGCCTCGTTTAGTTGGAACGAATGGCTAAAAAATCCCTATCTTATTGTTTTGTAATTCTAGCTCCTTGCTAGTGTTTTCTTTGAAATAAAATCGCCGTTAAAAAAAAAGGTCAACAAACATGGGATGGACTCAAGAGTGAAATGTTTTTTACAAAAAAATTGAGCATTAGAGTTTAAATATCCTTCTATAGTTCTATGGTCAATATTCAAATTATCATTTACGTTGTTTAAAGAATATGTATAACCAAAAATATTTATGTACATGAAAGCTCGGAAAGCTCGATAAAAGCTCGAGCTCGAGCTATTGAAAGCTCGAACTCGGCTCATTATGTGTTTCGAGCTCAACTAACAGTATTGACGTGTTACCTTGTTCGTCCATTACTTAAAAAAGGAAAAGCCAAAATCATAGTAGACCCGTGGACAAAATTTTGATGTTTTTTATATATCTAAAACCACAAAAGACATTTTGTCTTCTTGTGCATATAACTAGTGATACAACAGTTGCTTCGGTTTGAGATCATCGGTTTCAACAAGACTATTTTCCGAAGTCTTATGATATATGTACTCTGAAACATCGTTTGTACCCCCCCCTCCCCCCCCTAGTTTTTTGCTTTTTTTTTATTTTTTTTTTATTTTTATAATTTTATATATGTTACAAAACTGTGACACGGAAAAAACAAAACGAAAAATATAAAGTTTAACAGGTCAAAAGTGTACAAGCAATAGAAACATAATTAGAATATTTGTCTTTTATTTTATCTATACTATTTATTAAGCATATTTGTCTTTTATTTTTAAAATGCTTGAATTTTTAACTTACAATTATTTATGCATAGTGTACAAGCAATAGAAACATAATTAGAATTTGACAATTAAAACATGATCAATACATAATTAGTGAGACTTTATTTTCAGCACCATTTTAAGTGCGAACACTGCGAGAACTTTCAAAAATATACATGCACGCTTTCAATAATTGTATTTCTGCACATATGTTCAAAAAAGAACAAATATGTTTAAAAACATATTTGTTAAGAATGAGAAATTGAAAATACAAATTTTTTCTTTGAAGGCGAGCATGTATGTTCTTATAAGGCGTGCAATGGCAGTAATGCGGCCGAGTGTAAGGTTTTTGTGAAAGAAGAGGGAGGATTCATGATGATACAGAAGAGCATGGTGGATTCTTACGATTATTGACGGTGTGGATGTATTTTCTTGATTTTAAAAGAGGTTCTCACACTTAAAATGGTGCTGAAAATAAAGTCTCCCAACATAATTAATACTCATATTATAACACCTCATTACATAAATATTTGAAAATAAAAATAATTAATACGTAATCAATAAATGATTAATACATCTCATTACTTAAAAATACAATTATATATTCACATTATACAACAATTAAAAACATATCTATAAATCGTACATATGATATCTCCTTAAAATGATGGTACATATAGTCACCATCGATTCGGCTAGCCAATAAAAGTCGCCCGAAGATGAACCGGAGTACACCCGTCGAACCGATAGAAACGGGTGAACCAGGCCTTATCGGGATCAAATTCCTTTCATTTATCCGGTTAATCATCACTGGGTACCCGCCGCCGTAACACATGGGTACCCTGCTAGTATGGTTTAATGAGGCAAGTGAAAAACCTATTCTTTCTTTGAAACTAAGCTTAAAGGCTACGAGATATTGTTAAAGGTCAACAAGACAAATATATAACATGATTTTAGAAGATGGGCCATTGGGCCTATTAAACAAATTACTTGGAGAATGAAGTTGAAATGTTGAATCGTACAATTACCATGATGAAGGTATAAATGGATTTCATGGTCTTCAATGACATACAAAAAATTAATAATAGTTTTCTTGTGCGTCTCTAACTAAACCTTTGATAATCAGCCATTAGAAATCTGAATACTTGGTTTCAGCATGAGAAAATTTTTCGACTCGTTTTTTACCTGTTCGGTATTTTTTTTGCTAAAATGTTCGAATCGTTTTATACCGGTACGGGTTATTTTTTTCGGATTTACAACTTTCGAACATTATTTAAATAAACTTGTTAATTATCAAGCAATTTAAATGAAAAGCAATACACCGGAAACATACTAAACATATACAATCATAACATTTTATTTGCACCGGAACATACTAAAAAAATACAACCATAACTTTTATTATAAACAAAAACAATTTATACAACCAAAAATATATAACTACTAATAATTTCGACTTCGGACCATGGCCATCACTTTAAAACATATTAGTGTACTCAAGTTGTCGAGCTTTCGGCATTGCCATCACCCGTTAACTCATTCCATTAAATCTTCCAAAAAATCTTCTGCCACATCTACTGTTCAATATCTAAGTCTTCAAACCCCCTTCATCTGATTCGGTATTCGGAGTGATATCCTAATTCAACTTCTTCTCCTTGCTATAGTTTCATCAACGTCTTCTAATATCGGACCATTCCAACGATGTTTCATGTTGTACCCTATCACCGTCCACATTAATCCTTTCAACATACACAACAACTTCCACGATCTGGATTAGTCCTTGACCTTCTTTTCCGATATAATTCTAGAATCCCGCTAATAGAAAAGGCCGATGCGGAAGCTACCGTCGAAGCTTGGTACCAGTTATAAGTCACGAGCATAGCGGATAAAATTGGAAATTGGATTTCCTTTCTTTCCACCAAGGCCAAAATGTCCAAAGTTTGTAAACTCTTCGGGCCTTAAAAGTATTAAAAAGTTTGTAAGCTTATATGTCCCAACTCCTTGTTTGGGGCCGATGTTCGTGACGCTTTGTGAGTCTTCAAATAGAAATTATTATAGAAGGTTTTATATTAATTTCACCTTGCCATTCGGACGATCCGGCCCGGCATTTGATCAACAATTTTGTTTTGTATTTGACCATGATTTTAGTTGCATAAAGTTCAAATAATTTTTTAAGTTATCGTTAAATATAAAATTTTGGGATTAGATAGTTGGGGTCGGGGTTGTGTAGCGTATAACCTCAAATGATAAGTCTAAAATTGTTTCATTATTTCTTGTTTAGAAATTTCTACCCCTCCAACATTTAAAAAACATGGATTAAGTGTGAGCGGAACAAGTAAAAACCATAGGTAAATTACAAAAATTTACAATTTTCTTTTTTATAACGTGAACCATTCTTCTAAACATTTGACTAGGTGAGTTTTAATTCGTGCTAATTTTTCCGTCATAGCATAAATTTGATTTAAAACAAATGAGCTAGTTGGGTAATAATCACCCAGATAATATAGATTTGCCACTTTAAAAAACTTGTAAAAAAATAGTTAAAATCATATAGTAGATCCCAATCTTGGTCGCTTATCGAAACGGAACATTCTATAACAAGTGTTTCAGTATAACGTTTAAGTCTCGCACGTTTCGTAATATATTTTCAAACATCATGCAAGTAGGATTCCACCTTAGCATTATTATCATAGCAAGGTCTATGGGTTCTTCACCCCACACTAATTGGTTTACGAAAAACGTCTAAAGTTTCATTTTGTCGTTCGTGTACTCGAACTATATATAGTTATAATAAACCCCTAAATTTCATCCTTAAAACACTACTCACATATTTTTACTGCCTGCTTGCACAGATAAATTAGTAATCATGAGCAACACAACGATAATGAAAAAAAGGCACCAATCTAAAATGGGTTTATACGTAATTTTTTAACAATCAAGCTCTAGTATTATGGATGCATTACTATGATATCGTATAAAACTTTATCAACTAAATTATATTCAATTAAAGTGTCATGTAAAATTTTCTTAAAATAGATCCCATATGAGGATAAACCAAATAGTTTTAAAAGCAATTGTCCGATTCATTAATAACCAAGAATTCGGGATTAAACCAATGAGCCGAACGGCTAACTAAGAATTTGACCGGTACCATGTGGAGCGGTCCCAAGTATCAAGTAGTTATAGAAACACCATAATTTATAATCACGAAAACCATCATAATATCTTTTTAATAGCCGTTTTCCCATAATTTAAAAGAATTCACTTCTAAGAGTAATACGACTTACCAGATGGTTGATACCAGCGGTTTACACAGCCTTTTTTGTTGATGAACTTCCCGTAAGCTTGACGTTGTCTAAGTGGGGTGAATGAAGCGTTTTGTTTGATTGACAAACTTCGTAAAATCATGTCGAAACCGCTATCATTAACAAATATAAAAACTTGCCCATCACGCACCAAAAGCTAACTCCATTGTGAACGTATCATTTTGGCTAACACGCATTACAACCGCTCTTATCAGTCCGGAGTATAGAGTTGGACCCGGGTTTATAAAATTTCATACATTTCCTTGCAACGCGCCTTTTCCACCCATCCGATTCATATACACATATCGTAATTGAACCAACATCGCCCTTTTCTCATAGTTTGGTTCTAATTCCGCACCACCTCATCATTTGTGTAAATTTTTCGACCATGGCTAGTAGAAAACGGGAGGCATTTAGTGGAAGCTTGTTTGTTGATTGTGAGTTTTTCCACTATAGCGGGATTTGAGAATTAAGTATATATATCACGGATTAGAGAGAAAAAGAGAAATTAGGTGAGTGTTTTTGAATGTTTTTTCAACCCCAACCCTTACATTATTATAGTACTAAAGCCATGCCCCTAGAAATCTTCAAAAAACAAAAAAAAAACGGTATAAACGGCTAGTAGCCGTGGATTTTTTTTTTTAAAAAACCGAAAAAAACCGTTAATCACCGGTTCTTAAAAAAAATGTAACGGCTAGTTTGACTTCCATGTTGACCCGTTTTTATAACCGGTTAAAACCGGGTTTTTTTTATAAAACTATTAACGGTTATAAAAAAAATTAAAAAAAAATAAAAAAAAAAAACCGGGGTTTTAACCGGTTTTTTTAAAAACCCCGGTTCTTAAAACCCGGTTTTAAAACCGGTAATCGTAAAAAAAGCCCTGAAAACCAGTCTAACCGGTTTCGGTTAAATTTAACGGTCTGGTTAATAAAAGCCCGGTTTTTTAAAAAACCGTTACGGTTTTTTTTTTTACCATTTTTTTAAAAAAACCGTAGGAGATTGTACCTCTAATGATGAAATGTAGATAAAAGTGTTCGGTCACCGGTGCGGTCACAATTACAGGTGTTTGGTCTGTGTTTGGTCTATGACAGAGAAAGCTGAGTTGGCGCTGATGTGGCGGCCGCCTGTGCAGTCACCATAACACTTAGTCTAAAGAAACTATTGAATCAACGGACGGACCTAAATGGATGCCGGGTGTGGCATGGGTTATCCCCGATTTTAAGTCACGTAGTGCAAAAATTTTAAATAAATGTCATTTTTATGTTTTGTTCAACCCACAAAAAATATTTTTGCTACTTTCGATGTAACTTTATTTAGCCCAACAATTCTTTTGTGCAACACTCTCTTAAAAATCCAGAGTCCGTCCTTGAATTTGAATCATTAACTATAAATCCTCAACTCTCTCACTAACTAAGGCTTACATCAAAATTTTGACATACTATGATATGATTTATATTGTTTTTTTTTAACATCTTGGTAAATATCAAGGTTGATCAGCCAATGGGTATAAGTTTTATTGGGTGTTTTTTTAACGGCATAAAAATAACATGAATATATTAACACACCCTCTTGCTTAGGCTTTGGAAGTGTTACCTTTTTCGTTCATACTTTCTCTAGAGCAGTACTAATCATTTTCGATTACTTTGTATTGCTAAACCTTGTGACCCATTGATAATATACATACAAAATCTATGTATAGCCAAAGTCATTTGACCCATCAACGAGCTAAAATTGTGTCAAGATTGAAGTTATTGTAAATGAGAATATTATATCTCAAAGATGAGGCAACCCGAAAGATTTAAAGCGGAACTCGTTATTTGTCCCACATTGCTGGTTGGAGAACTTACTTTGAGATTCATTGTGTCATGCTTCACGTTAAAAAAATCGTACCAGATTCGGCTACGTATGCAAATCCTATATTTGATTACCTAAATTGTTTGAGTCATTAACATCATCTTTTCGTTTTTTCTAACATTACATAATCTTTTCGTTTTAACTAAAGCGACAACCCATTCCTTTCTTTACACATAAAACACAAATTTTTACATAAGCAAAACACAAAAAGAACAAAAACGCAAATTTTTACATAAGCAAAACACAAAACGAACAAAAAAATCCTATATTTGATTACCTAAATTGTTTGAGTCATTAACATCATCTTTTCGTTTTTTCTAACATTACATAATCTTTTCGTTTTAACTAAAGCGACAACCCATTCCTTTCTTTACACATAAAACACAAATTTTTACATAAGCAAAACACAAAAACGCAAATTTTTACATAAGCAAAACACAAAACGAACAAAAAAATCCAAGGTTCCTACACCGGCGTGTGTGTCGATGTAGTAACTTTAGAGATTAACTATGCATCTAATTTGTTAGATATAAGCTGCTTTGCATTTTTCTTACCCACCAATGTGGCAGAAGTTCCACTTGTATTTTCTTTTCAAACTTTTTGCTCACTTGGTCAGTTTGTGAATCGATTTTAATTTAGACCTTTTCATATTCGACATATCTCAGCTAAATAACAAATACGTGCTGTTTGGCATAGAACCAAAGCTAAAATTCAGAGTGCACATGCACAATTTCATTTTACTTTAGTACAAGAAAAAAATCTTTTACTGAAAACAAAAAGTGGGGACTTTTGCATTTCAAAAAAAAAAATCTTTCCTTATTAGGTATGATGCTTCAAATTTTTTATTATTTTTGAATATATGTTTAATTAAAAAGCTTAAATACTTCTAAAATTGGCATTATTTTGGTGGAAAAATCTGATAAATAAAAAACACATAAAAATATACGTGTCAAATTTATAAAAACAAAAACTTGAAAAAAAGAGGAGGTAATTAATAAAACTTTAGTGGTTTAATTTTAAATAAATTGTATAGAAGTGTAAATTTATAAATTTACAAATTTTATTATGACTTTAAAAAAAAAACAAATAACCCCTTAAACTTTCATAACTTATAAATCAGAAAAAGTAAAAATTATAAATATATTTAAAAAACATAATGTACAAGCCCCGTGCGTGAACGGGGATTAAAACTAATTAATAAAAAATATGATTTTCAATAAATGATTGAGTTTAGTAAAAACTAAGTTCACTTTTCACCTGGTGGGTAAGGTCTTTGGGTTTCAAACAAGAGGTCAAATCGCTAGGTGTGTACATTTGGGGTGGCCAGGGAAGAGTCGGAAACGGTTTCGAGGTTAACCTGGTGAAGCCGCATATATCTAAGTAAAAAAGGCCCGCCGGAAAGCTGAATAGGGAAAATAACATCTGTTTTTTTAAGTTCACTTTACACGTATTGAAGGATCAACTAAGTAATAACAAGATACACAGTGCATTGGGACCGGGTGCATTCTAACAAATTATGTGCTTTTTACGTTATTAACAGTATCAAGCAAAATTTTATCGAGTCTCCGGACACTCCGGTCCGCCCCTACGTTTTATCGTATAACTTGTTGAGTTGGTAGTTGGAAAAAGTCATGTTTGCCAACATTTTTTCCAACATATTTATGATGGTTGATTAATGTAAGTATCTAATTTCAATATGTATAAACTAGCAATGTTTTAAAATCCGGGTTGACTCGGTCGGTTGAACCGGTTGATATGTGAACCAGCCCGGAAACCGGGTTGGATGTGCTTGGGTTTTTGCTTGTTTGTGAACCGGATTGAACTGCCGGTTTTTTGTGGACCCGGGTTGACCCCGTTTGATAAACCCGGCCGGGTCCTGACTTTTTTTTAAAGAAATATAACAAAAACTTTTTTTTCCATAAATATTTCTAAGTTTAATCGATAAATTGAAGTGATGAGGACTAGTGTTATTTAATATAGCGTCAAAAGTAATATTTTTATTATAGTATATTGCAACTTGTAATAATGAGTTAATTGTTTTTGCAAATATTTGCTATAATTTTATAAATTTAGAACTAAAAAACTAAAGCTAATGAGTAAAGACTCAATATTTTTCATCGGTTCAATTGAACGTAAGATAATATTTGAGATTATACAACACTACATACAACATATATAAAAAAATATACATATGTATAGAACCGGTTTGACCTGGTGATTCAACCGGTTGAACCGGTGACCCGATGAACCGATTACTAAACCGAATCAACTAAAAAATCAGGTTTTAAAATATTGTAAACTAGAGTGCAGTCATCTTATTCCATTAAACATATGTTGTGATGGTCATCCTTGTGGGAATTGGAATTATTATATCTTTAGGATACACCTACGAATTTATTTGTGAAGATAAAGCCATCGCCTAGTCTTGGCAAAGGTGTGCATCATGAGTTTTTTGTAGCAGTCGAACGCATGACGAACATGTCATCCCGAGTACCCCAGATTCCCAATTCTCAAAAATTCACATTATTAATCTGATAAGGGCAAAGGCCATAAATGACTAACTTACTTATTCCAATTTACTGGTGTTCCTAGTGAACTTTATAAATGTACACTCAAACATGTATACATTCAAATTTTTAACAAAATGAATAACTTTTTAGGCAATTAACAGGTTTTTCGGTTATATTTCTAACGATCGTTATTTTATTATTGCATCGTTAGTCCTTTATATACTATATTTATTTTCTAGATCTGACGCGTCCAAAACGACCCTCTATATCACATTTTCACGACTCGGGTTCTAAAGAGATTTTATGCGAAACAACGTTTCGGACAACTTTTTAGTTTTAACCGAGACCTGAATCTCAACAGAAAATGACCAAAATGCCCTTACGGGATTCTGCTGGAACTTATTATATTTTTAATAAAACGCATAAATTTGACTTTCGGTTTTGACCCGCTATCGTGCCATTTTAAGACTAACAAACCTCGTGGCAAAGTAAAATGTCATTCCGAACAACTTTCTTGTTTCGCCGGAAGGCTATAACGGACTCGACAGTGCTCAAATCGAACGTTTTCAAATCTGCCAGCTTATTACATTTTTATACACATATTTTTATACACGTTTTTCTACATGATTTTATCCACGGTTTTATACACACATTTTTATAGACACGTTTTATACACACATTTTTATACACATATTTTTATACACGTTTTTACACACATTTTTATCCACGTTTTAAAAAAAATGCATAAAAATGTTTCTGTAAAAACGTGTATAAAAATGTATGTATAAAATAGTGGATAAAAGCATGTAGAAAAACGTGTATAGAAATGTGTGTATAAAAACGTGTGTATAAAAATGTGCATAAAAATGTGTGTATAAAACGTGTATAAGTTTTAAAATCCCCTGATAGCGGGTCAAAACCGAAAGTCATATTATATAAGTTCCAGCAGAATCCCGTAAGGGCATTTTGGTCATTTTCTGTTGAGATTCAGGTCTCGGTTAAAACTAAAAAGTTGTTCGAAGTGTCATTTCGCATAAAATCTCTTTAGAACCCGAGTCGTGAAAATGTGATATAAAGGGTCGTTTTGGACGGGTCAGATCTAGAAAATAAATATATAGTATATAAAGGACTAACGATGCAATAATAAAATAACGATCGTTAGAAATATAACCGAATGTTATTCATTTTGTTAAAAATTTGAATATATACATGTTTGTGTGTACCTTTATAGAGTTGACTAGGAACAGCAGTAAATTGGGATAAGTAAGTTAGTCATTTATGGCCTTTGCCCTTAATTTAATATCAAATCTGTAATCCACAAACATTATATACCTGCGAACACCACCATTAAAAATCTTAACAACAATAATGCCCATTCATAAATAAAAACTTACTAAATCTGATTATCACATCTGCATTTCATCAAACACATGATGTGCATCAACAATCATAACAACAACCAATCAAAATAAGGAACAAAATCTAAAAAGCTAAAAACCTAAATAAGCAACATCTACTGCTTATTCTAATTATATACTACATAAACAATGAAATGAACAAAAATCAAATTAGATTCAATAACCTATATTTCTTTCAAGTTTTGTTCACTTAATTGATTTCAACAACTTTTAGATCAACGAAGGCGGACGGCGAATCAGCGGCGGACGACAGATCAACGGCGGACGGCGGATCAACGGTGGAGGGATAGATCCACAGTGGATCCATGTCAGACCGACGGTTATATGAAAGATCGACAACGGTTTATGGTGGTTTGTGTGTGTTTTGGGTGAGAAAGTGTGTGTGTGTGTGTGTGTGAAGATAAATGATAAATGAAAGAATAGAAAATGAATGAGACTTAGCTGCCCCTGTCATTGAGATAGTGAGTTAGTATAAATAATTACCAATTTGCCACTCAATTAATAATTAAAATAAAATGCTAATTAATCTTGACCGTAGGATGAAAGTTGGATGGATGGTTGAAAGTGAGCGATTTGTTCTTTTGTTTGATGGTGTTCTACACGGAACTTTTGTCATATATATATATATATATATATATATATATATATATAATATACTAAGTGTTAAGGTTTAGAACGCGCAAGTGAATTTCTCATCACATATAAGTATGTATGCATATATAAATATATATATGTTTTCGTCATAACGATGTACGCATCGTTGCTC
>BQNB010202549.1:0-10827 GCA_026074375.1 Tanacetum coccineum
CTAATTACTTGTTTACGTTTAATTTTACGTTGAACATTTTTATATTTTGTGATTATCAAAACGTAAAGATGTGAAAAAAAAATTTAGTAATGTTTTTAGGCATTATATTTTTATCAAGAACTTTAATGATCTATTTCCTTTTAACGTAATTTATCCCAATGATTCAAAATCGAATAAGGACAATGGTGATGATAAAATCGATATTAAACACTTTTCGGGGGATTTATCTGTCAAACCATTACCTGATGTAATAAATACCGATGATTGTGCCTATGCACAAATGTCAAATAAGCTTTTGAAAACAAGTTATGATACATCTAATAATTTTTTAAAACTGAAACTTTTATCAAAGAATTAAATTTTAATATCATGACTTGGAATCATCTTAACAAAGGGATGTCATTCATTTTCCTAATCATGAATTTGTACGTGCCATTTCGCATCCCGTTCAACCCTAAATTGTTTTATAAGGATGGGAGTAAACTGGGGCAAGTCTAACTAAATGACTTTTCTGTAAAGAAAAGTGCTTGCCGGGAGACAACCCGAAATGTATTTTCAAATTTTATCGAGTCTGTCTTCCCAGACTGTCTATACGGCGTATCCAAACCCCATGGATACGGCGTATTGACTATCTGGACGTTATCCGGTCTTTATTTTCAGCACATTCTATACGACATATTCATTAAATGAATATAGCGTAAACAGGTATCAATACGGCGTATCCTGGGGAATGGATACGGCGTATCGACTTCCTGTATAGTTTTAGTTTTTTATTTCAAGTCTAACCAAATGAATACACGGAGATAGAATTGCATTTGTTTTCTGATAATTTACACAGGACCTCATGAATGGAAATCAATGAATGTTGGTGGAGAATTTACAAATCTGGAGATGTTGAAGTGTTAGAGTCTTGAAACCTCAAGACGGCTATTCAAGATACAATCTTGCTCATAAACACAACTTGGAGAATCTACCGAGCAAATATCAGGGGAGTTTCTCATTCTAATTCTTTTTAAATTCCCGTATTTAATGTTTTATATATACAACGAGGACGTTGTATAATTCAAGTGGGGGGATGGAATTAGAATGTTTACTTGTCCTATTTTTCACAAAATATTATGGAATCTTGATTGTCATTGGTTTTTCAGCGGTACAGAGGACATAGTTATTTATATTTAAAAATTAAATAACATAGATAATAAAGATTTTTATGAGAAGAAATTTAGCAAAAATGAGTTTCTTTTTGTCTGAATAGAAGATTTTTCTATTAATTATCTATCTCAAAAAAAAAAAGCTAAAAGAAAATAGAATTTTAACAATTCAAACTATAGAAATAACTTAATTAACGGTATTGCACAAATAAAATAAATAAATTCTATTTATTTGACTCGCCCTTTCAAGTGACTCAATATGAAAACTGACCTTTCCAACTTCCCAAACTAGAAGGAATCATTACAAATTTTGATGTCGAAAAGTTTTCTACTTACTACATCATATTGGGAGTCAAGTTTTACTCCTCTTTTATTATCATAAAAAAGCAAGATCTCTGTGTGTGTGTTTTTTTTCAAATTGAATTGTCAATGATGCAAAGCAAATAAGCTAAATGAATCGAACAATAAAAAGAAATATCAATGTTAAATATTTTAATTTTGATATTTTAGGGATGCAATTTCATTTTCACAAAAATGGAAACACTATTGTCACTGAAATAGGATAACTATACATACCTATAGTCTAAGCACTTCCTCTTTTATATGTATTTTCATATTTTTTTATATGTATTTTCATATTTTTTTAACCTGAGGTTAAGTAATCTTTCTCCAACCGTGATCTATGCCCCATTTTCTATGGGTTACAAAAGGGTTCAGTTACTTTTGCGTGTCATTTGAACTCGATTTAGTTTGGTTTGTGAAAAACTCAGATATGATTCGGCAAAGAATAAAAAAAGTCTATCCGAACCTTGAAACAGAACCTTGTTGAACAAAAAAGAAGTATTAGAATACAATGGTATTGCTTGGGACGAAGGATTCGTACTCTTTCGATATAGCGGGACCAAAACGTTGCCTTATCGCATTGCTTCGCCCCATTTTCTATTTTTATTGCGATACTTTACTATTAAGAATCAATTATTAGTATGAAGTGTTCGTCAATTCACAGTCCAAACCTTCGTAGAGAAAATCTTTATTCTTTATAGAATCTTTTATAGTATAGGATTTTGGCTATTGCATATCTTGAATTAATTCAACAGAATTTATTGCTCATTACATATAATTCAATAAAGTATTGTATGAAAGTATGTTATCTTTATTCTCCTTTTGAGATCGGAAGGATTTTTGATTTGAGCGGGAAAAAGAAGGATTTTTTGTCTACTTACTTACTTCATTTATCCTTATATCACTATCTCAATCCAAACGCATTTTTCTCGCATGAAAAAAATGTACTGTTTTGCTTTATACTCTTTAGTTTGTTCTGTCTTTAATTCTGGCTACTTTATCCGAGTAGTTCTTTTCTTGCCAAATTGCTCGTTTCAATTATTTACCAAATTTACCTTTTCCAAATTCCGTTTCCAAATTACATATTACATAACCCGCACACAATAACCTATCCGTTTCTAAATATTTACCCAAATTCTATAAAATATGAGTGTGCCGGTGATGTAGTAAACTTTAGAACTTGGCTTGGTATATCTATCGATGACAGCAATGATAAGTACTATGGATTTATTTAGATGGAGTAACTTGTTTTAAATTGGTAGAATTTTTAGGATTTTACACCCCAAATCGCTCTTTCATGTTGCTATTAACCCTAACTACACTGGTTAGTTAAACCCTCATAAAAACCCTTTTTGTTTACTTCTCCATTTTAAAGAGTAAGATACCCCGTAGAACAACCCGCGTAGAGCCAATCCTTTGAGGAAATTACACCAATTATTTGTTTCGTACACCTTACACCTTACCTACCTGTTAGACTAAGTTTAATTTACAGTTGCTAGTTGCTTAAAGTGTAAAGTTTGTATTTCCCAAGTCTTATGTCATTTTCTATCTTTGGTGCGGTTGGAAATTTACACATTGCAAATGGGAATGTATATTAGTAGTCAAAACTCATGTGATTTTACTACCATCACAATTAATGGTGAATCCGAAGAACGAAGGAACTATCAAAGGAATTATCCGGAATTATTATGATCGTGAAGATGGTGAAACTACACCGAGATTTGAAGTATTTTTTAAAAAAAATAAAAAAATTAGAAAAATTGCAACAAAAAAAAGATAAGGAAATTTTGAAGATAATCGTTTCGCAACTATCGAAGGAATGTACACATTAAGGTACTAGATTATTCGTTGATACGCAACAAAAATCAACGATGTAGAGTATTGTATAAAGTGGAGGATATCGCCACTTATCTTAGTAGAGTATGTAAAGATATGGGATGATTGCGGAAGTGACGTTCGGAACGCCAACTTAGGTTGTTGTATTTTTATCTTATGATCAAGACGGGTTGTAAATTGTTGTGTCTTTATCATGGTAACAGTCGGGAAACAGTGTTAGCAACTTGTATCTTTAGTCTTTATCTATTTGTTTATGATTTTTTTTTAAACAAACAATTTATTTCCATTTCCATAATACTTTCAACCTTGGGTTTTACGCGATTGAGGATGTGTTTCGAGGTTGCTTGTCTATTCCATCGTTACGGCCATGTATACATGTCTCAGCTGCCTTGTTGGTTTATTACTATTGGAGAAAGTTAGAAGATACATACCCTATATTACTCTACTTTTCCCACTCTTTAGCTTATTCAAAGTGGGAGTGAGCAGTCACATGTGTCTATCCCGTCATTACGGGTGTGTATGGGTGGTCTTTGTCGCCCTCTTGGAATATTGGTATCTGATGTGTCGTTGTGTAGGTGTTATTTATGTATCAAGTTTTACTATTTATTTTATGCCGATTATACCTAAAAACAAAACATTAATGGGCAGTGTACCCTGTCAGATGGAGTTTCGTGGTAAGTAGGTGTCGATTACTGAGAGCAAGAGCGTTAATTCCTAATTCTATCAGTATTTTAGTTATCTAAGTTAAACCTAAAACTAATGCAAAAGGGGGGTTTCAGCCTGAGAGACTGGCACGGTTTTGTGTATCTAACCTAAGGTTTTGATGACAAGTAAAGTAATAAACACACAAAAGAAGATAAACAAACGATAGAGGAACGGTCAAGAACTAATGTAAGAAAAACATATCAACCATGAATAATCTGATAAAACGTTGGTTTGTTTATTTAGTGCAATGATTGTCTTATCTCGAAGGGCATATCATTCCTAGACTTAGGCGGTACTTCTTCCTAAGACATAGACACGCTAATTCTGTCATAATTAGACGCATCCGCATAAAGCTTCCTCATGTTGATTATAATCTATCTTAGGATCTAAGTAATGGTGCTTTTACTAAACGCTAGCTCATCGAGACTTTATCCACTTACTGCTTAACGGCTCGTTATATACTAGTAGCTCACTGTCCGAGTGCTTACCAATGTAATAAGAACGTACTCGTTGATACCAAGGTCACCTTATGGCTCAACCAAGCTCACTAAACTAAAGGCAAGGATAGGTCAATATTTGTGATCATATGATTCTAGGTATATAAATTACAATATGGAAAGTTATCTCGGACTCTTAGCCTACACCCAAACAACACCGAAGTTGCAACGCATTAAATATGTAGGACTAGACCCAGTTGAATGATAGGTCGCATACTTAAGCACGCAAACGAATATAAATTAATAAACATAAACAACAATCAACGATAAATTAAGCAATCGAGTTAAACCTACCAAACATTAGATTTTCATAAACATGGTTGATACCTAAAGGTATCAGTCGATAGTCATTGTAACAATACATACGGTTTGATATATGAACGATTAAAATAAAGAAACCTCAATCGAACGCGTATTCGGTTGCGCGAAGATTACAAGAGTTTTCCTATGATCTTAAGGCTCTTTTCTGATGTTCTATGCTCTTATGATTGTCTCTTAGTCGACTTGGTGGTTTAGGGATTCACTTGCATACCTAAAACTGAGTTTAGGGTCGTCTATATATAGAGTCTGGTAGTTGGTTTGATACGCCGTATCAGACGATGTGGGATACGGCGTATTGGGGTTTCTTAGAGTAAGGACCACGTTTGATATCTTACAGAAGCTTTGGGTATAATAAATATTGAGTACGGCGTATTGATGTTATTAGATACGACGTATTGGACTTAAATCATTCATGGTATCTAGTCAAATGTAGGAATGAATACGCCGTATCTTCTTGATGGATACGGCGTATTGAGGTAAAAGTAGTTGATTCTTTATCGTTGACCAAAGTATTATATACGGCGTATCGTTGATGTGGATACGACGTATTCTTCAAAGTCAGGCAATGATCTTTTGATTCATCAAAGTCTTGAATACGTCGTATAGGTCTAGAATAATACAGTGTATTTGCTGTCAGATTAGTAGACTCGAACTCCTCGTTTATGCTTCAAAGTGAGTGCCTTTTAGCATAACTTCACCAAGTACTCCATAATTACTGCAATTCTCAAATATAAATGATTAAGTAACAATTCTTTGCAATAACTATACAAAATGGGTTAATAACATGGGATAAATGACGCTATAAAATAGATGTTATTTGACGTCATCAAATATCCCCCCACTTGTATCCTACTTGTCCTCAAGTAGACTTTAGAAGTTTATAAAAATGTATCCCTAAGGATATTTTCCGTTAAAGCACTTTTTTGATCTATACAATGTACCAACAACCACCTCACGAAATTTGGAAGACTGAAACACTCCAACATCACTTTAACTAATCTATGTGGTTAACATGTAACTATTGGTCAATTGCTCGGTCGTGACGAGTATTATAATCATAAGCTGGCAAGGATACACATCTCAAACCGCCTTCTTTAAGCTTAGGCAAACGGTAACAAAGTTTATAAAGGTAAATATGGGTTTTTGTATGGAAAGGCGTACAGTTTGATCATTCTACAATCTTTCACCAGAAGTACCACTCCAATAAGGAAGCTAAAGCACACATACACAACCGGAACGCTGGGATAGACATGTGTGTTCGATCACATCCCCATTTGATTTAACCAACGGTTAGGATGAGTAGTTAGCGGGCGGAGTAGGAAACCTTTCTAACTTTTCACCATAATTCATAAAACCAACAACGGTACAAGACATGCTTTACATGGCCGTAACACAGAATAGACATGCATGTTTCGTAAGGATCTCATTGTCTAAAACAACGGATCCAATCCATCAGGTGTCGAGGGAAGTAAATTGTTGTTAAATAAAAATCAAGAGACAAATAGATTAAGACTTAAGATACAAGTTGCTAGACACTTATTTTCTGACCGTTACCATGATAAAGACACAACTATTTACAACGTCTTGATCATCGATAAATAACAACCTAAGTTGGCGTTCTCGTAACGGTCAACTTCTCAATCTTCCCAAAACTTTACATACTCTACAAGGAAAGTGACAATATATTCTACTTTGTACAATACTCTACATCGTTGATTTTTTAGACGTATCAACGAATAATCGATCCTTCGTGTAATTCCTTCGGTAGTTGCGAAACGATTATCTTTAAACTTTCTTTCTCTTTTTGTATTTTTCTCATTTTTTTGATTTTTTTTACCAAACATTCAAATCTCGGTGTAGTTTCACCATCTTCACGATCATAATAATTCCGGATAATTTCTTCGATAGTTCCTTCGTCTTCGGATTCACCAATAATTGTGACGGTAGTAAAATCACATGAGCTTTGACTACTAATATACATTCCCATTTGCAATGCACAAATTTCCAACTGCATCAGATAGGAAAATGACCTCAAGACTCGAGAAATACCAAACTTACACTTTAAGCAACTAGCAACTATAAATTAAACTTAATCTAACAGGGTAGGTTAAGGTGTAAAGGGTGTAACAAAACAAATTAGTTAGGTGTAAAAAAGGGTTTAATCGGGAGAGTTTAATTAACTGTGTGTTAGTTAATAAGCAACTTGTAAAGGCGATTTTGTGTTAATCTTAAAATTTACCAATTTAGACAAGTTATCCATCTAATCCAATAGTAATTATCACTGCGTCTCGAGTGATATACCAAGCCAAGTTCTAAAGTCTACACATAACTGGCATAACTCAAATTTTGTGGAATTTGGGTAACATTTAGAAACAGAAAGGTTAAATCCTCATAATATCTAACAAGGGTTATTGTGTGCGGGTTATGTAACATGTAATTTCACAAAAGTATGCTTGATTGAATTTTTTTTTATTTTTGAGCATATTTAAAGCATGTTAATGTGAATCTACGGACAAGTAAACATTCTAATTTCATGCCCCTACTTGAATTATAAAAGTCTCGTTGTCATATATATAAACATAACTATACGGGAATTTAAAAAGAATTAGAATGAGAAACTCCCCTGATAATTGCTTTGTAGATTCTCCAAATTGCGTTTATGAGCAAGATTGTGTTGAACAACTGCCTTGAAGTTTCAAGACTCCAACACTTCAAGATCTCTAGATATTTAAATTCTCCCACCATTTATTCGTCGATATTTCTTTCACGAGGTCCTGTGTAAATTCTCAGAAAACAAATGCAATTCTATCTCCGTGTATTCGTTTGGTTAGACTCGAAATAAGTACCTAAAACTATACAGGAAGTCGATACGCTATATCCATTCCCAAGAATACGCCGTATTGATACCTGTATACGCTGTATTCATTTAATGAATACGTCGTATAGACTGTGCTGAAAATAAAGACGGGATAACGTCCAGATAGTCAATACGCCATATCCATGGGGTTTGGATACGCCGTATAGAAAATATGGGAAAACAGACTCGATAAAAATTGAAAATACATTCCGGGTTGTCTCCCGACAAGCACTTTTGTTCACAGAAAAGTCTTTAAGTTAGACTTGCCCCAATTTAATCTCATCCTTATAAAACAATTTAGGGTCGAACGGGATGCCAAATGGCACATACAAATTCTTGATTAGGAAAATGAATGACATCCCTTTGTTAAGATGATTCCAAGTCATGATATTAAAATTTAATTCCTTGATAAAAATTTTAGTTTTGAAAAATTTATTAGATGTATCATGACTTGTTTCCAAAAGCTTATTTGACCCATGTGCATAGGCACCAACATCGGTATTCATTACATTAGGTAACGGTTTGACATATAAATCCCTCGAAGAGTGTTTAATATTGACTTTATCATTATCCTTATCCTTATCCGATTTTGAATCATTTGGATAAATTACGTTAAAAGGAAATTGATCATTAAAGTTTAAAATGTTTTGTTCCTCTTCATCACATTCGGACAATGATGTTTCACTTTTTAAATCAAATTCATCGATATGTTGAGGGTTTAAAATCGGTTCAGTTGATAAATCTGATTTAGACGTTTGAGCATCATTGTAAACAATGGCTGGAAATTCATTTTCAAAATATTTAAAGTAGTCTAAATCATCCAATTTAAACGTTTAAGCATCATTGTAAACAATGGCTGGAAATTCATTCTCAAGATCATTAAAGAAGTCTAAATCATCAAAACAACTGACCGTAGGCTCGGGTGATGCAATTAAAGGCATGAGTTTTTCATAATCGTTTTCCGAATCCGTTTTCAAATCGTTAACAAAAATCATTTTATAAGAAAATGAGTTTTTGTCACTACCATAGGCCTCCACAAAAGAGCTGCTTCAGAGTTAACATGGTCGTTAAAGACGATAGCTAGGAATTCAGTTTCAACAGATCCGAGGTCTTGAACATCTTCATTATCCCAGATCTTACCATACGTAGCGGTTTCCAAGTTATATACCTTACCACGCCTACGACCTTTTTCTTCCTCAAGTCTGATATACTCCTCCATAGTAATGTTGGGGTTGTCCATTTTAACCTGTAATAAATTCGCTAGAAAATAAAACTGTCAAATAGCTTAATACGCCGTATTGATGAATACGCTGTATTGGTTTAGAAAAAATTTATGCGTCGTATCCAATAAATTGAATACGGCATATCGGTTTGAAAAAGATTTACAGTGTACTTTGAATAACACATAAACACACAATATGCAAAAATGTACAATGCATGAAATTAAACACACAAAACAAACACACAAATATGCAAATTAATCTATACTAAACTAAACTAAACTAAAACACAATAAACAAAAATAAACAACTTCACTCCCCTGCAAGCGTGCCAAAACTTGATGTGTCATTGTGTAGGTGTTATTTATGTATCAAGTTTTACTATTTATTTTATGCCGACTATTACCTGAAAAACAACACTTTAACGTGGCAGTGTACCCGTCAATTTGTAGATTCGGTGGTAAGATAAGGTGTCCGATCACTAAGAGCGAGAGCGTTAAATTCTAATTCTATACAGTATTTTAGTTATCTAAGTTACAACCTAAAAACTAATGCAAAAAGGAGGGGATTAGCCTGAGAGACTGCACAGTTTTTGTAAGACTAACCTAAGGATTAGATGACAAGTAAAGCAATAAAACACACACAAGAAGAACAAACAAATGATAAAGAACGGTCCAAACACTAATGTAAGGAAAACGTAACAACCATGAATAATCCTGATACAACGTAGGTTTGGGGGTTATTTAGTGCAATGATTTGGCATATTCTCGACGGGCCATATCATTCCTAGACTTAGGCGGTACTTCTTCCCAAGACCTAGACACGCTAATCCTGTCACAATTAGACGCATTCGCATAAAGCATCCTTATGTTGATTATAATCTATCTTAGGATCTAAGTAATGGTGGTCTTACTAAACCCTAGCTCATTGAGACTTTACCCACTTACTGCTTAACGGCGATTTATATACTAGTAGTTCACTGTTCGAGTCCTTACCGATGGAATCAGAATGTACTCGTTGATCATAGGGTCACCTGCTAGTCCAACTAAGCTCACTATTCTAAAGGCAAAGATAGGTCAATATTTGTGATCCTATGATTCTAGATATATAAATTGCAATATGGAGAGCGATCCCGGACTCTTAGCCTACGCCCAAACAACACCAAAGTTGCAGCGCATTAAATATGTAGGACTAGACCCAGTTGAATGATAGGTCGCATACTTAAGCACGTAAAAAAATATATTGATAAACATAAACAACAATCAATGATAAATTAAGCAATCAAGATAAACAAACCAAACATTAGATCTTCATAAACATGGCTGGTATCAGCTGATAGTCATTTTAAAAATACACTGTTAGGTCTGAATTTCAGGATCAATAAGCAATATAGTGATAAGTTTAGAGAGAGAAAGTAGAGAGAGAAAGAGGGAGGAGGATAATGAAAATGAAACTTGAATACACATACAAGACACACCTCACAAATAAGGTAGTGGATGGGTATTTATACCCTTTTACAATGAATGACCATGGAGCCCTTATCTTCTAGACATTTACAATTTAGCCCCTTTGACTTATAGTCTTTGACTATTTACCATCTACCTAACCTATTACACAATAATATTTCATTATTTATTACAAGACATTTATCTCAATAAGATTGTCACTTTTATTAATCCTAACAATCTTCCCCAAAGGGACGATCATTGAGATCTCTCTTTGATTGCATTAATGATCATCATTTCCTTATTCGTAACAATCTCCCCCTAAAGGATGATCATCTCTCTTGTGACTTTGATCTTTGAACTTTGAGTATGAGATATGAAGGAATGAATATGACGGTGTTCTTGTTTCTAAAAGGTAGAGATGTTGTTGATGTTCTTCCCCCCAATTGCTTC
>BQNB010202555.1:0-10827 GCA_026074375.1 Tanacetum coccineum
AACTATAACGACTATTTAAATATATTCCTGAAGTATATTTACCAATAAACGTATTCTATGTGTCTTAACGTGTGTGCCCCCCAATAGGCTCACGTACTTCTAGTCGTATAATATGTGGATCCAACTACCACATTCCAACAGTTCCCACTTAGGAGTTGGAGTAGCGAACTACGTTTTACTAACAATGGAAACATCTAGCAACACTCTATTTGTTATTAAACTAGAAATACCTGAGATGAAGTTCCAGGAACATTCTCAGTATAATGGTTATGTATTTCTTGCTAATATCATCCCTTTGTTACAGATACCGTTAAACCATGGATATGGATCCTAACTCATTCCATATAGTTTAACAATTTAGTTTCTCGTTATCAAAGTTAATTCAGATATACCAAATTTAATCAAGAATCATCTTGAATTACCCTTTGGGCACGACCATGCAATTATCTGATTAATTATAGAGAGAACCCATGGTATCATAGTGCACTTATCAAGTGGAGGAACAAATTCTTTGTTGACTATAAGTGTTGTGGATGCTGCTTCACATCACTTCCAAGAATAGCCTTTATAACTACCTTATTCAGGATAGTGTTTGACTTATACTTAAAAAGTGATATCCACACATGCAAAACTTGTTTGTATCTCAATTTTAAGGATGACTTATTTAACCATTTTCGACAAATTACTTATGAAAAGGATCTAAAAGTAAATGTACAAAAGTTGGGGTGTCCAATATGCAACAATTGTGAATAACATATGAGTTTGGTGGGAACCATCCATGTATTTAAAAATACAACCAACACTCACATTTACCTTATGTAACAATATTTCCATATTGTTAACCGACAATGGACATATTTAGAATGGTAAAATCATTCAAGGATTAAACATGCAAATAAAGGATAACGCTTATTATATGTTTGAAAACAAATGCCAAGTATTTTATTCATCAAAGAGTAAAAATTGTCTTACAATCCCAATTATCCAAATACTAATGAAAAATACAGATTTACATGAGATTACTAGCTGAAAGCATTCCTATATTCTTAGTATGTTCTGATTGCTTAGGAAAAGCCAAAGCTTTAGTAAAGGATCAGCCAAGTTATCATCTTTGTGAACTTTTTCTATCTTAACGTCGCCAAACTCTATAACTTCACGAAGATAGTGAAATTTGGCATGATAATGTCTAGCACCTTTAGTGATTCCTGATTCATTAGCTATAGTAATGGCTCCAGTATTGTCACAATAAATCTTTATGGGTTCTTCAATTCTGGGTACCACTCCTAGCCCAGATATGAATTTTCTAACCCATACCGCCTCCTTAGAAGCGTCTAAAGCAGCTATATACTCAACTTCTGCAGATGAAGTTGCGAAGATACTTTGCTTTGTACTCTTTCAGTCAACAACACCTCCATTTAAAACGAATACATATCTGGTCTAAGACTTCAAGTCGTCAGCATCCGTCAGATATCCAACATCAGTGTAGCAAGAAACCCTGAGCTCTCGTTTTATATCACCTCTGTAAACAAGAAACATATCTTTAGTATTGCGAAGATACTTTAGAATGTTCTTAACAACAGTCTAGTGAAGTTCACCTGGATTCTTTTGAAACCGGCTTGTTATGTTCTGAGGGAACGCAACATCAGGGCGAGTGCATCTTAAAGCATACATAAAGGATCCCACCGCTGAAGCATATGGTACATTCTACACGCGCTTCACGTCAGCAGGTGTTGAAGCACCTTGTGATTTGCTTAATTTGAGTTTTTCTTGCATGGGGATACTTTCACGTTTGGAATTCTCCATAAAAAATCTTTTTAAGATTTTCTCAATATAAGCACTTTGACACAAACCAATTAACCGCTTTGATCTATCTCTGTAGATCTTGATTCCAAGTATATATGCAGCTTCTCCTAAATCTTTCATAGCAAAACACCTTTCAATGTAAGATTTTACATCCTGTAACATTGGAATGTTGTTTCCCATGATCAATATGTCATCGACATATAAGATTAGGAAAATGATATAACTCTCACTAACTTTCATATATACACGTGGCTTATCACGATTTTGAGTGAAACCAAATTTCTTAATTTCATCATCAAATCGCTTTTTCCATTCCTTTTATGCTTAACGCTTGAGCTTGCATACTCGGTTTGGAAATTTTGGATTAACCAAACCTTCAGGGTGTTCCATGTAGACCTCTTTAGAGAGATATCCATTATGGAAGGCAATTTTGACATCCATTTGCCAAATCTCATAGTCATTAAACGCATATATGGCTATAAGAATCCTAATAGCTCTAATGTCTGCAACATGAGAGAAGGTTTCCTCATAATTAATCCTGAGGGTTTTAGTATAGCCCTTTGCCACAAGATGAGCTTTATAGGAATGTACAGCTCTATCCATGTCGGTCTTCTTTTTGAAGAGACATTTACTACCAATAGTGTTACCGTTAGGAGGAAGATCAACTAAGTCCCAAACTTCGTTATCTTTCATGGATTTCATTTCCACATTCATAGCATTTAGCCATTTATTAGACTCATGATCCAACAATGCAGCTTTATAGTTAGCGGGTTCATTAAGATCCCCCAACTCATACTCATCAGCCTTGATGTTTAAGCACATTCTATCTCAAGCATGTCGTGTCCTAGTGGACCTACGAATGGGAATGATATCACTTTGAGGTTCATCAATTTCTTGATTATCCTTATCATGATGTGAGCTAGTGTTTTCAAAAGGATGTGTATCTTCTTCTTGAATTATTTCAAGATCTTCTAAACTCCCATTTGCTTCTTGAGTAATAAGATTATTGTCAAAGAATTAAGCATTCCGAGCAACAAATACTTTGTTCTCAGGTGGGTAGTAGAAAGAATAACTCATTATTTCCTTTGGGTATCTTACAAAGATACACTAAATAGATCTAGGCTCTAATTTGACAGGCTTGGTAAGAGTATCTCGCTTAACAAGTGCCTCATAACCCCAGACTTTTAAGTAAGACATCTTAGAGGCTTGCTCATACCATACTTTGTATGGTGTCTTTTCAACCTTCTTAGTTGGAACCATGTTGAGAATGCTTGTAGCAGACTCAAGAGCATAATCCTAAAAAGACTTTGAAAGAGTTGTTTGAATCATCATGGAGCGAACCATATCTAATAGGGTTTTATTTCTCCTCTCAGACTCGCAATTATGTTAAGGCGTGTAAGGAGGAGTGCGATGGGCAATTATCCCATACTCCTTTAGATGATCTAAAAACTCTTGACTCATATATTCGCCCCCACGATCAGAACGTAGTGATTTTATGGTCTTTCTGAGTTGGTTTTCTACTTCCTTTTGAAACACTTTGAAAGTTTCAAACACTTCATGTTTATGCTTCAATAGGTAAACATAACCATAACGACTGAAGTCGTCAGTGAAGGTGACGAAGTAGCTAGGTCCTTGTCTTGACACAATTCTAAATGGGCCACATACATCAGTATGTATTAGTCCAATTAAATCTTTAGCCCTTTCCACTTGATGTGAATAAGGTTTTCGTGCCATCTTTCCAGACAAACATGAAACGCACTTTTCAAAAGACTTAGTATCAATTGAATTAAGAAGTCCATCTTGTTGTGACTTCTCAATACGTTTCTTGCTAATGTGTCCAAGATGACAGTGCCACAAGAGAGAAGAGTCCAAGTTTAACTTAGCTCTTTTATTTCTAACGGAATACATAGAACGATTGTTTGTATTAGAATTAGACAAATCAATTTCATAGCTACCAACCCTTGGAATGGCACTAAAATAAAACAAATTATTCCTAGAAACTAAAATGTATTATCATCATCAAAACGGTTAATAAAACCATCTTCATACAAACAGGAAACTAAAATAACTCCTCTAGTTATAGAAGGAGCATAATGACAATTGTGTAAAACTATAACTAATCCACTAGGGAAACACAAATCATAAGATGCAATAGCTTTGACGGCTGCACGTTGACCATTGCCCATGTACAGACTTAAAGCTCCTGGCTTCAGCTTCCTACTTCCCTTGAGTCCCAGAGTAGTATTACAGACATGAGTCCCACGGCCCGTATCGTATACCCAAGATTTTCCAGGAAAAGAAAAGAGTTTTATAGTAAAGATACCTAAAGTACTAGCTCCTTATGGTAGCTTCTTGTTCTTTAGCAACTCGGATAGATATGGGAGACAGTTCCGCTTCCAATGGCCTGTATCACCGCAGTGGTGACAGAATGAGTCCTTAGCCATATCTTTCTTCTTGGGTGGAGGGGGAATCTTAGGTTTAGGAGCATAAGCAAGCATAGACTTCTTTTTCCCTTGATTGTTTCCCCTAGCAGCCAATTGTGATTTCTTGTTTTTGTTTTTCTTCTGGACCTTGCCTGCTCTTATTGCATGAAGTGCAGGTGCATCTCTCTTTGGTAGCGTTTGCTCATGTAGCGTAAGCTTGGCATGCAACTCATTTACCGTCTTCCCTATGCCGTGCATATTATAGTTTTGCACAAAGCTGTCATATTCCTTTCGTAGAGAGACCAAGATTAGGCTCACTGCTAGGTTTAGTAACCCGGAATGACCTAGACGCTCCAAATTATCTATATAGCTCTTCATCTTTAGAAAGTATAAGCTTACAGACTGTCCTTCATCCTGCTTGCACGCGTGAAACTCTCTCACGGTTTGAAGAAGTTCATGCTCTACTTGTTGAGAAAACAGAGTTATCAACTCCTTAAGCATGTTATATGCACCATGGGTTTCCAGATTTCGTTGGAGATCTGGTTCTATGGTCATAAGCATGAGTACATCAATTTCCTTTTGTCCTTTGACCCATGCAGCATGAGCTGCAAGAGTTTTGGGAGGAACTTGCTACCCAGCAATAGCTGGAACAGGAGCAGCAGGGATTGGTAGCTCTAGATAGTTTAACTTATCTTCGATTGATAGGACAATACGAAGTTATCGATAACAGTCGATAAAGTTAGGTCCAGTTAATTTTTGTTTCTCAAAGAAACCCCTAAAAACCGAATTGTTTACGATTGTGGTAGTCATCTATAATCAGAAAAAGTTCAAATATTAGTATTTTCGACAATTAAATTCTTAAAAGAATTAACTACCCAATTAATTACTAATAAGACTAAGATCCAACTTGACCTCCCACTTATTACCGAAGGTCTGACCAACATGTAAACAAGTAGGGCAAGAGGTAAGCGACGATCGTTAATTGCATATTCATGCAACTCTTAGTTTCACGAGACTTATAACATTAGTAACTCTTATAGTAATGTCAAGTGCATGTTTAGTCTCATCATAGGCCTCGGGTCCAAGGTCTAACCAAGCATACTCGATTTAAGTCCACTATGTAAAAATTAAAATAGATCTGACCTATGAAAAAATTTACCATGGGTTAGAAAGGCCCTAAGGTCTGACCAAAGAGGTCAATCTAAGTGCACGTGTTCTTACTTTGGTTGGCATAGACTTCAAATTTCACATAAGGGTATACACATAAATTTTATAAAATATATGACAAAATCTTGTACAAAAAAGCATGCAAAACATCTTTCTATCACAAGTTAAGAAAACGTTTTGTTAACTTTTAATCTTGACATCATCTTGTCAAAAGTTCTCGGTAGCTCCATTTGAATGCAGTAAGAAGCAAACCCGACTTCCTAGGGAAAATTACCCTCCTTATACCTCTCTTATAGTTTTGTTCAAATGGATGAGCCGATCTGACAATTGACTTAATGATGTTTTTAAGAAAAACTTTTATCTCTTCAAGAAAACAAGTTCCATAGTTTAATGTCGGTATTTATTTGTCCAAAACCAAGTTTTACAAATAACACATAAAGGTCAGTAGGAGTATAAAATTATGTGTGTAATTCTACATACAAATTTAAACAAAGTTTCTCTTTAAGTATTAGTCCGATTAGGGTTTAAAAAATCTTTTACATATAGTCATAAGTCACAAGGAGTATAAACACATAAGCACATAAACAGAAAAAAGTAAGGATGAGGTGAAGACAAACTCTATCCAGAGAGCAGTAAATCACTTAATGCCCTAAGGTCTCATAAGAGTCTTCCCCAAATGGAGAAACAAAAGACTCTCAATAAGTTTTCTGCTAAAGTGCCTAGATCGCCACATCCATTATATAACATGATTGCGTGAGTCTTAAGACTATAATGAAAAGAATAGAAGACTTAAAACTCTCAATTAACTATTAATTTTAAATCTATTCTTATTAAATCTATATTAACTAGTAATAAAGCAAGATTTATTCTTTATGGCAAGAATTGCATATTGTTTCCATAATTTTCAATTAAAACAATAAATAAAGGTTTCTTATGCAATTCTAGCATGTTTTATAAGTGTGTAACCCATAACACCAAACGAGGTTGGCTCTGATACCACTGTTGGGATTTAAGAACTAGTAAACCATATTTACTATAAGTACGCAATGGATGAATCTAGTTTGATGACTATGATTAACACACGTGTAAAGAAAAGAAACACTAACCTCTTAGTTGAATGACTTAAAGCAAACAACGAGAATCTTTAACCTTGAAACTTAGTGAATAAGTTGTCACCTCTATGGTTTCTCACACAACACGTCAAACTACTACACCAAGATGCTAGTCTTTACTTCACGTCTCACGAACATCGAGTGTTACACCTTTCTTGAATCGAAAACCACAAACAAACTCTAGTTGTCTTGAACCGAAAATCACCAAAACCGAATCAATCAAGAGGAGAAAAGAAACCGAATTACCCTTTTAGGGTTTTACCGAATTCGGTTTTGGGAGGAGAGGGGAAAACGAAAATCAATTTAGGTTTTTAGGGATTTAGAATGAAAGAATAATGAGCTAGGGTAAGGGTGTTTATATAGGCACCCAAAACCTAGTCCTTTGTGAACAAGGAAACCATAATTCATTCCTTATTCCAATTCTTCCACTTCCTCAATTCTAAATCGACACAAACACCCCCTCTAAAAACCCATAGGGGGCGGCCATCACAAGGCACCCCCTTGGGTTTGGGTTTTGTCAATTTAAGTCCCTTCGGTTTACATATTTAAATAATCGTTAAGTTAGTTACAACCTATAACGACTATTTAATTATATTCGTTAAGTATATTTACCAATAAACGTATTCTATGTGTCTTAGCGTGTGTGCCTCCAATAGGCTCACGTACTTTTAGTCGTATAATACGCGGATTCAACTACCACATTCCAACAGTGGGCGGGGCATCATTATTAGTTATGCACTTATGATCACCTTAAAATTTTGAGAAAATAACAAAATATCAACAAGTAGCGTAATAACTCATACTTGTATTATGTTTTAATGGCTTCAATGACGTTTGTCATCACTGTGCATGTTTTTTTTATCTAGCTCTTTAAAATTTTCATCAAGAAACAAAGTTTTATTTGTGCTGTGTTTAATAGTCCCTTACGGGCATAAATAAACCCTAATATGGATGACAATTTAGATTGAAAAGAAAATCTTTTATATAATAAAAGAATTACATTATTTTAAATTTTTCTATCAAATTGAATCTTATGAATTAAAAAATTGGACCAATCAGAACGCTTGATTTTGCCACATAGGCAAAATCGTGCGATCTGATTGGTCAATAAAAAGTCAAAATTGAATCAATTTGGTCAAAATTAAAAAAAATTGGTGGAGAAATCTGATGGAGAAAAAAACACATAAAAATATATGTGTCAAATTTGTGAAAACAAAAACTTGAAAAAAGAGAAGGTAATTAATAAAACTTTAGTGGTTTAATTTTAAATAAATTATATGGAGTTAAATGTAAATTTATAAATTTACAAATTTTATTATAACTTTAGAATATAAACAAATAACCCCTTAAACTTTATACCCCTAGACTTTATATTTTAATATACAACAAACGCAAACAATTCTTACTTCCAACAAAGATTTAACATTATTTAATAACATCTCAAATCTACCGAAAACCTTTTAGTGGATTTTTCATTGTCGGCATAAAATCATGTTGTACAACCAAATAGAAAAACACCGAAACACATAAATTATCGTAAATAAAAAAAATTAGCTATTCATTGATGGGTTTGGAAAAAATTACTTTTTCTTTTCTTTTGGTTTAATACGTACTAAAATTTTAACAATTGAATTTCAGAAAAGGTATTTATTTCATTGACATGTTTTCTAAAGTGGAAGTCAGTAGTTCGAATATAACGATGAGAAAATTAATCCCTTTGTGGCCTTGAAGGTTCACTTGAGCCGACTCCGGGCTACCTAAAAGGGTAGTTTCGCTGGGATTAGTTGGCTCACAATATCGAGTTCGAAAACAGGTAAATCAAAAGAAAAATTTTTACTAATTATCCTACTACGTAATATATAAAAGATTTAATAAATATATTCTCTTCATACGATTTCGATAATACTGTATACATAACTTATAAAACAGATAAATTAAAATTATATATATATTTAAAAAAAAACATACCCCCGTGCGTGCACCGACATTAAAACTAGTTGACGTGGCGTAGTTAGGGTAGAAAAATGATTGAAATAGCCGCGAGGAACTTAACCAACATAAAAGTCATGGTTATTGTAACCCAAAACATGTATAAAAAGAAATTAGGGGGGTGTTTGGCTAAGCTTATATGCTACAATATATAAGTGTCTTATATCTATCATGAACTCATAAGTCTTTGCTCTGGTTTTGCTTATCATAACTAATAAAGTAAAATGACAAACAAGTACATAAATATTAAATGGAAGTAAGTATTAAGAATAGGTTATAAAAGTCTTTTATAAAACATGTTATAATACGCAAACATCTAATTTTATAAGCCACAAAGTTTAAGCTTATCGAAACTCTCTTATATAAGCTCATAAACCCACTCGTATAAGCTTAGTCAAACACTTACTTTAGACTTATTCAACACATATAAATTAATAAGCTCATAAGTCTAACATATAAGCTTAGCCAAACACCCCCTTACATGCAAACACACTTTTCTAACTAACATTGAAACTAATGCTAAGAACAGGGCTTTGACCTTGTAAGTTTGCAAAAACATGGGCTTATGGTGATGACCAAAAAGTTTTTTGGGCATGAACTGAATAAGTCATATTGGTTCAAGTAATTTTCAGAGTGTGATTATTCAAAAAACTGTACCTTTGGTTTACCGGTAGTTTTAGCCAGCGGTCAAAATGTATTTGGCCGCAGGCTAAACCCATTCAGGGTAAAATTAAAAAAATATATATCAAGTTTAGTTTGGGGCGTTTTATAACATAAGCCCACTTGTTCCCAAGCCGCAGGTTATTTAAGTCAAATCGAGCCCACACACGAGTCCAAGCCAAGTCCATTTCCCATCAATGAACAAAAGCCAGCCAAAATGGAGATTGATATAGTTGCTCCCTTAGCAAGTGTCCTCCACGCTCCCAAAATAATCAAGTGGCGCGTGACTCTTGCAACCAATCTCCACTCGCGCCCACTCATCATCGAGCGGCCAATCCGTCTTTGCCACGTGGCACGCATGTCATAAGAGAGTACTAAAGCATGCAGATGTGGCATTTCTTGAGGACAAAATGGACCAATTTTTGCATAGGTTTAAGTACTTTTTAGAGGCATAGTGTAATTTTCGAAACTTAAGAAATCCATTTTGAGAGCACATGGCGCGGTGGTGCTATGACATGTTATAGGTGCCAATTTACACCCTATCACGCCCTTATAACTCTTATACTACACCATACTTTGTATTATATACTAAATACTAATAGGTCCTTAGACTAACTGATATTTACAAACTAGATAGATACAAGTTTAACTTCTGATATATATCATTAATTCCAACATTCTCCTCCTTTTGAGAGCACATGACGCGGTGGTGCTATGATAGGTGCCAATTTGCACCCTATGACGCCCCTATAACTCTTATACTACACCGACACTTTGTATTATAGGTATTGTCGCCATTAGGGACGGACCTACACATGGGTGCCGTGTGTGGCAAGGGCTACACCCGATTTTAGATCATGAAGTGCAAAAAACATTCAAAAGTGTCTTTTTTGATATATGCAACCCCTAATATTATTTTGATGTGGGCTGCAGTATGTATATTTCTGGTTTATGGCTGAGTTTTCAAAATGTTGATGATGGGTTTAGGTGGCTTGATGATACTTGGTTTTGATGTGGGTTCAGTGGTTGCTTCGGCGATGACTGCGAGATCTTTTTTATGTTTACAGGTTCCATTTTGGATCAAACTATGTTTGTAAATATCTTATGGCTTACAAGGAAAACTAAACAGCAGCTAAAACTAATAGGTTTGATTTTCGTGATGGCCGGTTAAACTCAAATGTACATGTTGACTAGCGTATTAAACATTAAACATTTATAGATATGTGTAACATTGGTGTGTTGAAATGTCACAAAGAAATCATATATCAATCCCAAATATATCTTTTTATTTAGCATGGTATAATGCTTTTGTGGATTGTTCTTATTTTGATATACATACTAAAAAATGGGCTAAACAACATTATTAAACTCAGCTCAAATAAACTCAGACGACATGTTTGTTAAGTATGATGATCTTGAATTTGTTATTAACAGACTGGCAAGTCTGCTGGTGGTTTCTGTAACGTCTCTAGTTTTCCAACTCCATTCTCAACTAAAAACACCATAGCGAAACCCAACGAGATGTGAACATCGAAATGACAATGCATAAACCAAGCACCTGAGAAAAAAAAACAAACAAATGGAATAGAGTTGATAATATATCTCCAAGAAATTTAGTCTTTTGCTCAACTTGATTTTGTATGTATACCTGGATTATCAGCAACAAATCTGAT
>BQNB010202556.1:0-10827 GCA_026074375.1 Tanacetum coccineum
AGCATGATGGGTGTCCTCACCTACTTCCTTAGATTTCAGATTAAACAATCTGAAAGAGGCATTTCAATCAACTAAGAAAACAAGGATCTGCTAAAAAAGTATGACATAAATGGTTTATCAGTGAAAACTCTAATGGTACCCCCCCTAACAACTTAGGACCTGATCTCAGTGGCAAAGCTGTAAATAAGACTCAGTCTAGAGGTATGATTAGATCACTAATGTATCTAACTGCAAGCAGACCTGACATTCAATTCTCAACTTGTCTTTGTGCAAGATATCAAGCAAATCCTAAGGAATCCCACCGTATTGTTGTTAAGAGAATTTTCAGGTACCTAAAAGGTACTCCTAGTCTTGGTCTATGGTATCCAAAATATTCAAGTTTAAACCTAAAAGGATACTAGACTCTAGCTATGCTAGATGCAACATAGGCAAGAAAATCACCTCATGTGCTTGTCAGTTGCTAGTAGGCAAACTTATGTGCTTGAGTGCTAAAAAGCAACAATCTGTAACTATGTTATCAGCTAAAGCTGAATATGTAGTTGCTGCTAGATGTTGTGCTAACATTCTATGGATGAAAAGTCAACTCACTGAATATGACATCATATATGAAAAGGTACCCATATTTTGTGATAACACCAGTGCTATTGCAATCTCAAACAATCTAGTTCTGCACTCAAGAACAAAGCACATTGATATCAGATATCACTTTATCAGAGATCATATTCTCAAAGGGGACATTGAATTACATTTCATTCCCACTCAATATCAACTTGCTGATATCTTTAGCAAGCCTCTAGATAAGCCAACTTTCAAAAGATTGATTGTTGAACTAGGTATGCTAAACATTGATTCAAAACCTGAAGCTTCAGTACTATTTGAAGAAAACTAAAGCTTTAGCGATTTCATCCTAAGCTGAACAAGTTTTCATGTTAAATGTAAGTTCAATTTTTGCATACAACCTTTAGCTTGCTTAAGTAAAGTAACTGAGCAATCACATATGTTTCATTCATGAATTTGTAAGAGCATGTGTAGTTTTGTCGCCTTCGCTAGAGCATAGACATTGGTGAAGCCAAGAACTGAACAAAACTGGTTTATTCTCTTCTGTTCAGTTTAGAAAAATAATTTTATCTAAATCTTCAGCTATCTCTTGAGTGAAGTAACTGAATAGTCACATATGTCTCATTTATGGATTTGCACGAGCATTTGTGGCTTTGTCGCCTTCGTTGAAAGATTGATGATGATGAAGGTTACAATAATCATTTCAGCATAACATAACATCAAACCTGAACCTAGCTCAGCCTTTTCAAACATCAATCTCAAGGTCAGTTTTAAAACAAATGTGATTTTCAAAAATAATATTATTTTATCAAAATAATTTCTTTTCTAAAGAAGTTGTTTAATTAAAATAAATTAAAAGAGGATGTCCAAATGTTAGAATGACCTCATCATCTTTCTCTTACCTACTTTTACAGTTAAATAGACGGTTGTTCACTGTTTTAGGTGTCAAAAGCATGCTATGCTAACTTTCATTAAATACAAAGTTTAGCACACGTTGAAAACAAACCTTAAACATTCCTATAACTTTATAACCTCAAAAGAATATTACAATTTCTCAAAGAAAAATTTGTAATTTCATCAATCATATAAATCACAACAAACCCATCAACAACTCATTCTCATAAATTTATCCAGACCTAACCAAACACATACCTCAAACCAAATCAAAACTTCAAAAACCTAACTATCCACAATGGTAGAATCATCCTCACAAAACCCCTCATCACCTGAAATTACTCCCAAAGAAGAACATGTTACTCTTAACAAACCTGAAAGCCCAAATCCTTTTCTACCTGAAATTCAGGTTGATTTCACGTTTGATGAGATCACTTTCACCACCAATAATGAAGTTGCACTCCTATATCCCTCACATCCTAACCAATAATACTTTAAGGATGTGTCAGACTTCATTTCCAAATGTTGTCTAAATGAAGCATTTACAAGAGCCCCAACTTAATACAAAGAGTACCTGAGTGAATTTTGGCATACAATAAAGACCTTAGAAGGATCTAAGGTTTGGGTATCCACTCCTACAGGTGGAGTTAGAGGAGACATAGGTATTACAACCTTTAGAAATGCTCTTAGAGCATAATACCTACCTCACTCAAGTATGTATGTTCCCCTACCCTCTATAACAATAGTAAGACCATGGAACAACAGGGTATAAGGGAGAGATTGGGGCAAAAAGGAACTCTAAAAAAGAGTTGCCTTCCTCCTATGTGGAGGTTGCTAATGGCTTAAATCATGTAGTGTTTAGGTGGTAAAACATGTGGCCTAGATCAAATATCAAATAAGGATGCCACTATCTTGTACTGTCTGGCCAATAGAGTACAGGTGGATTATATAAAGATAATATAGGAGGATTTAATTCATAAGCTGAACAAGAAGACTAGGGAAAAGATTGTTCCCTATCCTAGGTTTCTATCTTTTCTACTAGAACATATGATGCCTGAATATGAAAATGAAGAACTCACCATAAACCCCACTCAAGTCTTTAGTGTTCACAACTTGACACTAAAGCCAAACCAACCTGAAGAACCTCCTTTCACTGACCACATGAAGGCCATCTGCAACCTAGATGTGCCTGTGGACTCTAAAGCTCCAAAACCCTCTTCACAAACTGAAGAGGTTCCCCAAGGCAAAAAGCCTAGAGCTAAAAGTGGACTCAGAAGAAAATAATCTTCAAAACACACATCTGAGTCCAAGACTGAGGCATCCAAATCTAAAACTAGCCAATTAAAAAAAGATACCCGGTCCAGTTTGGCCAAGGACAAAAGCCCAAGCTATCCTTTACCTTCCACACTAGTGGTTGGTGAAATGCATAAAGAGGCACAACAAGAAGCTGGTGGCCCAACATCTTTAGGGGCCACCAATGAAGAAGGAGCCCACCCTCAGCTCAGTAGTGGTATGTCTGCATTTATTATTATTAAACTTGTTTATTCAGCTTCTTTCATTTACACTCTGAGTCTGCATTAGGACATGATGCTTCAGCAAATTCCATAGCTAAAGCTGATCCTAGAATAGCTGCTTCTAAGGATTCCATATCTTAAAAATAGGGTATGGATGAAGGAACCAAAACCTACTCATTTGATCACATATTTGCAGGGTCTAATCCAAGTGTTCTTGTAGATAAAACTAAATCTGCTAGAGATGGGTTAAAAACTGCCCACACTAATTCAGGTGCAAATGAGGAATCCAGAGCTGATGACATGTCACTTAAAGTAAATCTAGAGGATTTATCAGATATCTTGAAAGACACAAGATCTGCCTTCTTCACTCCTGACTCCCCACCAAATAAGCTAATCATTGTTTCAGATGAGAGTGAAGAGGAAGAGGAAGTTGCAAAAGATAAAGACATTAAAGCCACTTCTTATTATGTACCTAAAGACACTTTAGTCCCACCTCCTCCATCTCCAAAATCAGCTCAAATTTAAGAGTTAATGGCTCAGGTTCACTTACTTCAGTCTCAGAAGGAAGAGCTGGCACAAGCAAAAGTAAAAGCTAAAGCAGAAGTTGCCTCAATGAAAGCTAAGCCCTCATATCCAGACATCACCCAGCTTACTGAACTTCTGGTAACTTCTTTGAAACTTAAACTATCCAAACTCTTAGCCTCACATAACTTTGCTAGCTGCTTCCCAACTGAACTAAAAGATCTCCCCTCAAAAATCACTAGATTATCTAAAGAGATTAAAGAGCTAAAGAAGCATGTTAGAGACATGGAAATAGAGCTGCCCAAGGATCTGAAAGAGATTCTAACAAAACTAGAGACATTTACTTCCACTATCTCTAGTCTTTCATCCTAGGTAGCTGAACTAAAGAACATTCAATGGGAACTTCTAGCAGAGTTTCTTAATTTGCCAAGTCAAGTTTCTTTAGTTTAAGAAAATCTTAAGACTTTGGATTCTCTTCCAACTCTTTTGCACAAGGTAACTGATACCTTGAACAGGTTTCCCACCATGGTGGAAAATGCACAGGAGCTACAAGCATGAATGTTCCTTTAGCAGGCAAAGCAACTGCTTCACTTGCTGAGGGGGAGAAGAACACCAAAGATGCTGAAGCAAACCTATAAAAACAATTAATTGATCTTTTGGGCATTGATGTGGTAGAACAATACCACAACAAGATGTTACTCCTTGATAAATACTATGACAAGATGCTGTAAAGAAAGAAAATCCCTAAGATCACAAACTATGAAGTTCTCACAAAGAAAGGCCCTGTCATACTGAAAATATATAGGGAAGACGGGTCTGATGAAGTCATCTCAAATCTAAAGGTCAGGGATCTACATTCGGCATAATGGAGAGAAGTAATACAAGCTTGTCCAAACAAAAGTGAAAAAGGATGGAAAACCATTTATAATCTGGTAAAGACAAGATTAGATCAGCTGACTCAAACTAAACAAGAACTTAAGATTGACTTCAACAAACCTCTCAAAGAAAAAGATCCTCTGAATGAGCTAAATGAGTTAGCTAACAAGTAAAGAAAAAGAACCAGTGACTTAAAAGACCATTCCAGGTCAATAAAGAAACACAATTCATCAAGTTTAGCATGAAGAAGAGGGTCATTGCACAACTAAGACAGCAGAATGGAAACCACTTGTAATAACTTTATCTTTTGTAAATGTATTGTAATGAAAGTTAGAATGAATGGTTATCAGTTTATGTTGTTCAGTTCATATCAATTGTGTAAAAATAAGTTGTTTTGCTCACTTATAATTGATTTTAACTTAGGCTATTTGTATATTCAAATAGGGGGAGATTGTTAGGTTCAGCTCCTGAGCGCTTGAGTCTTTTAGTAGATTTAAATATAAAATCCCTTAAGTGTTTCTCAAGCTGATGTCTTTCGGCTTGAGTCGCTGAATCTTCTTTAGCGTTAGTTCTTCAGGTCCTTAGAAGATTGGGAAGTATCTTCACTTCAGTGTATGCAGTGGTACAAAAACTGAAGAATGACTCTTGGAAAGAGCTTCAGTTCAACTTGGTTGACAATTCCAAGCTGCACATTGTCTATCTCCTTAACAGAAGCTAAAACGTGTTGTTTCACTTCTAGAAGGTTTACAAGGCAGGAAAATGATTGCTTTATGTCAGAAGGAATAAAGCAATCTCTTTAGGAAATGTTACTTCTAGAGTTGGTATAGAAGTACATCAACTTTCTTTAAAGGACTGTACCTGGTACTATAAAGCATGTGTACATTAAATGGTAGCTCAACCACCCATTTAATGCTTGACATGTGTATTAGGTTAACTTGTAAACCTTAATCCCTTTGCCTATAAAAGGAAAGGGATTCCTAGAGTAAATGTCATCTCTTCCAATTAATGTGATACATATTGAAGAGTTTATTTATCTCTTAAATAAACTGACTCATACTACTAAAAGCTAAAGCTTTAGTTTAGTCATAACAAGTTTGTTGAAACCCCTGGCGAATTTTGGCAACACACATAACCCTAAATTGTTCTTTGCAAATCTATTCGTCCTAACGATCGTGTTTGTCTCTTATCATTGGTTTATTTTTTATTGCATTAATTGAAACTTGACCTTTGTTTGATTGAGGAATATTTTAGGTCGGTGGCCAACATTATTTCACCATTCATTAACTTCAATTCACTATTTAATTGGATCTGATCCTAGCGATTATTGTTTTTTCATTCGTTTAGTGAATTGAGATATTTAACATAATCTAAAGTTGATCTTAAATTTTTCTCCCAGATCTAAAGATTACTTCTTGGTGATCCCTAAACAACCTAAATCATTTTAGGGTTTACAATTCTCTCGGTGTTGAAGATTGCCATTGTCTTATAGGTTTATGGTACTTAATTAAGGTTTACTTGTGGGTTGCTAGTCTGTGTTTTGGTTTGCTACATGGAGCGTGGTTTCTTGAGTCAATAGATCGAATTGTTGGGATTAAAAGCCTTCTTAATGCTGCTAGTATTACTGCTGGTCATATCAGAGTTAATGATGCTCAGTTGTGTTAGTGATGCTCAAGAACTTCAGAGAAAAATGCTAAGTGTTTACTACTACTAGTACATAGTTAGTACTGCTAGTGTAAAGTTACTACTGTTAGTACAAAGTTAATGATGTTGAAGGAGTTAATGCTGCTAGTGAAGAAGTTAGTACTGCTGAGTTAGTTAGTACTGCTTATGTGATTTATATGAGTTATTTGTGTAAAAGATATGTATAACTTATTTGTTTAAAAGATCTGATATACTTAAGAAAGTATTATAAGCCGTCTAAGACTCCTTGGTGTATCAAAGAAGGTTCTAGGGCATAGAGTTTGATACAAGTCATTCATAGAATTATCATACCTTCAAGGTCTTTATAACCCTAATACTTTGAGAGTATTCATATTAGTAATAATATTGGAGCTTTTGTGTGTTGAATTATATGTTCATTGTTTTACTGTTTCATTGATAATTCTTCTCAATATTAAAGATTAGATTATGCATAATCTTTAATACGTTCAAACAAAGTTTCTACTATAGTTGTGTTAGATTTATCTAATATAACTAAACCTTAAACAAGCTTAAGGAATTCGATCTATGGAAGTGGGATCCAACAAGTGGTATCAGAGCTTGTTGCTTTGAGAAACTTTGCTAGAAGATATGGATTAAGATTCTGCACACATGGTGGCTGCATCTAAAGTTCCCATGCTCAAACCAGGTGAGTTTGAGTTATGGAGGATGAGGATTAAATAATACATTCAGATGATAGACTATGCACTATGGGAAGTCATAGAGAATGGTGCAACCTTGCCAAAAATAGCAGTTGTGGAAGGTGTTAAAAAGATGATGCCTATTACATCTGCTGAAGATAAGGCTCAGAGAAGATTAGAGGTGAAAGCTAGAAGTAATTTAATGATGGGCATTCCTAATAAACGTCAGTTAAAGTTTAACTCTATAAAGGATGCTAAGAAGTTGCTGGAAGCTATTGAAAAGAGATTTGGTTGGAATGCAGCTACTAAAAAGACTCAAAGGAATCTCTTAAAGCAGAAATATGAAAAATTCACTGCTCCAAGTTTAGAGATGCTTGATCAAACCTTTGATAGGCTTCAAAATCTTGTGAGTCAGTTGGAGCTTTTGGATGAAAAGCTTTCACAAGAAGATGTTAATCAAAAGTTATTAAGAAGCTTGTCACCTAAGTGGAACACACATGCTGTTGTGTGGAGGAATAAAGCTTAGTTAGAAATAATGAGCATTGATGATCTCTATAACAACCTTAAGGTGTATGAACCAGAAGTCAAAGGGATATCTAGTTCAAGTTTAAGCACACAGAACATGGCTTTTGTATCCTCTTCAAATAACAACACTAACAGCTCTAATGAAGCAAATAATGCTGCTCATGGAGTTACTACTGCTAGCACTCAAGTTAATATTGCTTACTCTACAAATATTGATAACTTGAGTGATGCTGTTATTTGATCATTCTTTGTTAGTCAACCAAATAGTCATCAACTTATACAGGAGGACTTGCAACAAATCCATCCTAATGACATAGAAGAGATGGATTTAAGATAGCAAATGACCATGTTGACTATGAGGGCTAGAAGGTTTTTGAAGAATACAAGAAAGAAGCTCAAAGACTTGAAGAACAGATCTTTTGATTCTATTCAGAAGATGTTTGACAAAGCTTTCAAGAGGGTAAATACATTTGTAAATTTCAAAACAGACTTGATGGAAGGTAGTTCAAAGAGAGCTGGATAAGAGTTAGAATAAGAGAGTACTAAGAAGCAGAAGGTGGATGAGGATAAAGATACAGCAGAGCTTCAAAGTCTAATGGAAGTCATTCCAGATAAAGAAGAGGTTGCAATTAATGTTGTACCTTTAGCTACTAAGCCTCCAACCATTGTTGACTGGAAGATCCACAAAGAAGGAAAGAAAAGCTATTATCAAATAGTGAGAGCTGATAGAAAGTCTCAAATGTACAGAGTCTTTAGTCTTATGCTTAAAAGTTTTAGCAGGGAAGATTTGGAAGATTTGTACAAGTTGGTAAAAGCTAAATATGAGTCAACAAGACCAATGGAAGACTTGGATTTGTTATTATGGGGGATTTGAAGATAATGTTTGAACCACATGTTAAAGATCAAATATGGAAAAATCAACAGAATTACAAAGTGTTGGATTAGAAGCTATATGACTCCTATAGAGTACATTCTTTGAAGATGCAACATGTGTACATTCATATGTTGGTAGAGAAGAAGTATCTCCTTATACCATCTTCACTTACAATGATGTTGTAAAAGAAGCTTCAGGTTGATTATTTTAGTGAAATGGCATATCAGCTTCTTAAACTTCTCATAATACGGCTTAAGAATCAATGAAGTGTTTAGAGGCATCCTCTAGGTGATTATGGAGCTTTTAATGGAGAAACTTGATGATTTTGGAGATAAATATAAAGTTTAGGGGTGGATTGTTGGGTTTTTAAAGCCTTCTTAATGCTGCTAGTATTACTGCTGCTCACATTAGAGTTAATGCTGCTTAGTTGTGTTAGTGCTGCTCAAGAACTTCAGAGAAAAATGCTAAGTGTTTACTAATGCTAGTACACAGTTAGTATTGCTAGTGTAAAGTTACTACTATTAGTACAAAGTTAATGCTGCTAAAGGAGTTAATGCTACTAGTGAAGAAGTTAGCACTGCTGAGTTAGTTAGTACTGCTTATGTGATTTATATGAGTTATTTGTGTAAAATATATGTATAACTTATTTGTTTAAAAGATTTCATATACTTAGGAAAGTATTGTAAGCCGTCTAGGACTCCTTGGTGTATAAAAGGAGGTTATAGGGCATAGAGTTTGATAAAAGTCATTCATAGAATTATCATAGCTTCAAGGTTTTTATAACCCTATGAGAGTATTCGTATTAGTAATAATATTAGAGCTTTTGTTTGTTGATTTATATGTTTACTGTTTTACTGTTTCATTGATAATTCTTCTCAATATTAAAGATTAGATTCAACGTAATCTTTAATACATTCAAACAAAGTTTCTACTATAGTTATGTTAGATTTATCTAATATAACTAAACCTTAAACAAGCTTAAGGAATTCGATCTATTGAAGAGGGATCCAACAAGAAGGATGCAAACATTGCGAATCTAGAGGTAGCCAAAGACGGTGTCGTACCATCTGTTATGGTTGCTTCGGGTAATACACAGGTGGAGAATATGGGACATGTGTCTACTGGTCTATCTACGGTGGTTGACTTGATGATGGAGAAGGATAAGTTAAGCTCTTTGGAAGATACTACAGTTCTGGAATCTTTTCCACCATTATCTGCGCCGTTTACTATGGCTAGTAATGCCCCTGGTAAGTCTTCGTATGCTAATATAACTGGTAAGCCAAGTGGGAAGAAAGTGAATGTTCGTACTTTGTTTACACCCGAGGGTAATGGGATTGATGTGGTTGTTCTGATGGATTCTATTCGTGCTATTAGTGAACGATTTGCTAATACAGCCTATGGGTTTTTCTTGGGAAAGAAGGTACCATACCATGTTGTTGCTAACTATGTTATGAATACATGGGGTAAATATGGGCTTGTTCGCTCAATGTTCAGCTCGTCTACCAGATTATTCTCCTTTCAATTTAGCTCCATTGACGGATTAGATGCTATGTTTGAGAATGATTCATGGTTTATCCAGAATAACCCGCTTATCTTGAAGAAATGGCATCCGAATGAGAACCTATTAAAGGAAGATGTTAGTACTGTTCTAGTTTAGGTTAAACTCCATAGTGTACCTGTTACGGCCTTTAGCGAGGATGGCTTGAGTGCCATTCCTACTAAACTGGGTACTCCTCTCATGCTTGACTCTTATACATCTGATATGTGCATGCAATCTTGGGGTAGGTCAAGTTATGCTAGAGTTATGATTGAGCTTCGAGTTGATGTGAAGTTGAAAGAAATTATTGTGGCTATGCCTAAAATTACTAGGGAGGGCCATTACACATGTAATGTTAGTGTTGAGTATGAGTGGAAACCTCCTAGGTGTTCGTCTTGTAAGATTTTTGGACATATTCATGAGGAATGTCTAAAGAATACAGGTGCTGGTGAGAAGAAGACTGTGAAGAAGCCTAGTCAAACTTCTTGAGGTGTTCCAGTTGGTCCAAAAATGGGTTTTAAACCTCAAAAAGAATATCGACCTGTTACCAAAAAGCCTAATGCTAGTTCTAGTGGTAATAGGAAGAAAGGTGTGGAACCTACTATTGAGGTTAGTAATTCAAATCCATTTGATGTTCTTAATTCGGTAGATAATGATGTGGAGTTTGGTACTAATAGGGAGACTACTAATTTGGTAAATAATGGGGCTACTTCAAGTGGAACATCTTTTATGAATATCGATAATGATGGAGAGTTTGCTAGTAATACTCCTATTGGTGAGAAAATCGATAAAATAGAATGACAAATTTATGAAGGTAAACTTAGGCTGTTGGATAATGATGGGAACCCGCTAGTTCCTACGGGTATTGTAGAAAGTGATAGTGAAGTGGAAATGGTATTTGATGAAACAACTAACTTAAGGATTTCAACGAGTGGTAAAGATAGAAGTGATAAAGGTTATGATACTAATAGCTTGGTGGAACTATGGAGGGATTCTTATCCGGATAATGATGATTATGACCCTTATGATGACGATATGTACGAGAATTATAACACCCTGTGTTTTCAAGTCATTGACGACGTCGATAAATCTACTATTTATCTTTAGGGTTGTACGCGTTTGCTTGTGATTTCATGAATTAAGTTTAAATCGCGTAAGTTAAAAATTAGCGTTCAATGTAAACGGGCA
>BQNB010202558.1:0-10826 GCA_026074375.1 Tanacetum coccineum
CTAGATAAAAGAGGGTCAGCCGCAAATATGTCATCAACAGCCCAATAATTTGTTTCACATAACACTTTCCAAAGCATATTTATAACTTAAAAAGGTCAGCTGCAAATGTATTGTCTTCAAATAATGCCCTAAACAGAAGCATAATCGGTTTCCAAAATTTGATCCAACAAACATTGGTTAGATCACCCCTATTCAAATGTGATCCCCTCGTATGAGATGAGAAAACCCTTTTGCAAGAGCTGCAAAAGTTAGCATGCCTCAAACAAGAAAAAACCATTGATATTCATATGCTTTCTATGACATCTTTGTCAACTTGTATAAAGATAGATGTATGCATGAACCAGTTGAGCATCCAAAAAGTAAACTCATCTCGTTGCTTATTGTCAACAATCCTAAGCATCTGTTTATGCATACCACTCGTTAATCCTGTCCTGATTAATGACAATCTCCATTCCTGTTCTCAATGAAATTGTTTGACTTCACCTCCTTGCCTTCATTCTCGCCATAGGCGCTGTCGCGCTGAGCGCCACAGTAGCACCGTACTCAATATAATTCACTTTTTTTAAGAGACATATCATCACCTAGTCAACTGTATCAAATCATTAAATATATGGTTTCTGTTCTCATTTGAACAATGTAAACAGGGTCAGCTAGCTTTTTTGGTGCAGAAGCATGCCTGCTGGGCAGATCCTTAAGAACACTTGCCACACCATAAATCTAACCATTTTTTATGCGGCAATTGCATTGCAAGACTCTGCACAAGGGTGTGTTTGCTGTTTATACCTTTGTGTTCCTATCAATGATGTGTCAATTCTTTTTTATTGGATTCATTCCATGGTAGATACGGGTGGCTGGGAAAAGCTCCAAGATGCAGGAGTACCATTGCTCGTTGAAAACCTTCAATCAAGATACTGCCCGATTTGTACAGGGTAAGACTATGCACAAGTTGCTTTAACTTCATACTTTTGTGACTTGTGACCTGTGACTTGTGAGTTATTTGTGACTTCTGAGTGTGGTACTGGTTTTGGATTCAACTCGAACACGTGTGAGCTTATGTGTTAAGCATGTGGGCTAACTAAAGATCCTAACGCTCCATAGAAGCCATCAAAGTATTTAACTTGTATGAAAAATGGTTACCTTCCATTGATGGAGGCTTCAAAATTGCAGTAGCAACTATGAACCTTTTTGAGATCACTATTATCACAATGCAACTTCTGCGTAATATATTCAAATTATTTATCTGCGTCTAGTTATGTATGAAATAAATAAATGTTCTACCGTAAGTATCTCGTCAACCTAAGAACATTGTTATGCTCCGTAGCATTCACTGTTACTATGGCAAAAGTGCTAGTTGGGTAGTTCTGTGTTATGGGATCCCTTAATTTTGACATAGCTCATTAAATCAAACATATTTCATCGATCTTAATATCTTTACATATATAGTAGTGATAGGGCCATAAACCTTGAAAAACATTACAATTAGCTCACAAAGTACCATTCAGAATACCAATAATAGCAAGTTCCATAGAACAGGATAACCTTAAACACATACACACACACTAAACACAAACACGCGCATGAGACTTTCTTGATTAGCAAGTGGGAAAAGGTGTGCCACAAGTATCAGCAACCTTTCTAGCATTAGGAGTGTTGATGAACTTCTGCAATCTTGGATTATGGATGTAGTTGCAAAGACAATGCCTCTGCTCTTTGATCTTCCCACAACAAGTTTCCGAAGGGGCAGTTGATGATAGGATTGCGGTGGCACATGGGCTTAGTTGGATCGGGTTACATATTGCTGCGGCTTTAGCTGAAAATTGAGAGTTGATGCCGATGACCACAAGCATAATGCACATGAGTAACCTAAGCATTCCCATGTTGTATGGAAGTGGAGTGATGTGCATTGTGGTACATGAATATGGATTCAATTTATAGCAACTAAATGAAAAGGGAGGGGGGGTAAAAACTGTGTGTAGAAACGATTATTAACTGTATACCATTATTCCATTAGAAGAAGTTTTTGACATTGCTAGAGTTAACTCTTTAAGTATTTCATTATTGTCATGTTGTTCACGTGATGAGCTATTTGTTATTTCGAATTTTCGACATTGCAGGTCATTTTCATCTTATCATTTGGTAGGTTAAACAGCAAAAACGGGTGACAAGCGGTTCATGATCATACGTTTGAAAATCAGTTTGGCTTAACAACTTTTCTTCTATATATCGATAATATCCCGTGACATTGTTGGTTTTATTTCATTTTAAATAACTTAAGTTTCGAAAAACTTGTTTTCGCTGAAGCAAATATCACAAGAAGAGTAAAGTAGTAAACATGATTCAATATGTAACATATGCTTTTGGAAAGAAAAAAAAACTATGTTTCCTTAATACGATAAATATATCAATTGGTACGTCATTTTCAAAAACATGTACAATTTTGCTTTATTTTTTTAATTTTGTAAATATATATGGCGTAAACATTTGAACAGTTTTCACGATTCAATGAAATTTGAAAAGTTGAAAGCAATTTTTTTTTTAAATTCATCAAGTTAAAACAAATATAATGATACTTGCATGCATGTTCAGTTGGTTAAATCTACTTTCTAGTTATTAAAAAACGAGTCCGATTACTTTAATACAAACTTTAACTTTTATATCATTACGTTTAAGTTTTAAAAAAACAAAAAATATGAGACATGCATAGCCTTAAAGCTTAACGATTTTGGGACCTAATTATATGCAAGAGATATTAAAATGAGAGGCGTATTAAAATCCGAAGTTTAAAGCGGTTGTTTTACTAGCTTTAGCCTAAAGGCACCTTTGACAATTACTATGCTTCCTCTAAGCGAAGTGATTTGTACACCATTTTTTTGCCATCCACCACTAAATTACATTAGTGATACACATGATACAACATTGCAGAATTAGTAGTACACACCACTTTTAATGGTGTGCATATCATCTCCCTTCCTCTAACTATCCAGCGCTTTGGATAATAATATTTACAGCATCACTATGCAGGAGTTTATTATGTTAGTATGGTACTGGCAAACTAACGACAATGAATAAGTATGTGTGCATTTTTATGGATGATACAATGATGAATCTGGTGTCGTAGGGATAGTATTCTAAAATGAAAATTTAAGAAGTTTGTATTTAGTGTTTATTTACTAAGATGATAGTAACAAAATGATATAAGGAATTGAATGCTTAACTAGTTAACTTCTTCAATCTTAAAAACGCAATCCTTTTATGATGCATAAGATAGCATGCACACTTGAAATTTTAATAATTGTAGTAATATTTTTAGGCTTTTGTAAAACGGTGGGTAATAATTATGAAGTAATTCTTTTTTCCCTATCTTCATCATCATTAGTCCAACAAGTACCCTTTTTCTAAACTTTATCTTGTCATGGTGTCATGTCCTTATAACCACGCCTGCTACATGTAATTATACCCTTATCAAATATATGCCGAAAATTAGCCCAACAAATTGTCACAAACATCTACCAACGTTCACATTTCAGTCATAGACGTCTATAAGTGACAATTCCTATAGAAAAACTGTGGATACATAAAAAAGAAAATATATAAAGGAAGTAGAAAGAATTGACGTTCATTCAATATAACAAGGTTTATGATACAATCCTCTTGTAATCAAGATGCACTTTGTAAAGATCCGTAATTTTTGAAAGTTTTATATTGTAGTGAGAATCTATGTAGTTTATGTGAATCCTTTGAGAACCTCGCTAGCTTTGCCTCTATTTGATTTTATAATAGATTTTTGGGCGACTATCTAAAAGTCCAACTATAACATCTAGATAGCGTATACATGTCTTTAGTTCAATCAAAAAATCGTTCTGACATTAGAAGATTAAATTAGTCTACCTTTTTGATTGGTAGCATTTCTTACATAAGAATTCATGATTTATTTTTTAAGGACAAAGGATCAAATCTCACAATATATATTACAAATATCTCGAATACGGCAATGAATCTTGAACGAAAAGCAACTAACATGTACGTGGTATATTTACCTTGAGGTAAGTAGGTAACTTGTATTGGAAACCTGTTCTAAAACAAAATGACACAGTTCTTATTAAAAGAGGTTAGATAAATGTATATCCAGATATTGATGGTATGTTTGTACACATAATGTATAATAAGATTTCTGAAAGATATATATACGTGCAATGTATATCTCAGAAAATTTATCAGAACCCTTAACCACTGCAATAAAACACACACACTCAAAACTCCTTAAATGAAAAAGGTTAATACTAAAGAAAAAGGAGATTTAATTTACCATTTAAAACTGAGGAAGAAATCATGTTAATCAAATAAGTAGCAATTAATACGCATTCAGTCCAAAAACTAAGAGGAATCCCTCCCTGAAACATAAGACTCCTAGCTACATTAAGCAAGTGTCTATGTTTCCTTTTAGCAATGTCATTCTGCTGAGGTGTATAAGCACATGATGTTTGATGCACAATACCTATAGTATTAAAAAACTCATTCATCTTTTGGTTCAAAAACTGAGTTATATTATCAGATCTTGCAACTTTAATATTTTTCTCAAATTGTGTTAAAATTAATTTGCAAAAATTGAAAAATAATTATAAACCTCATCCTTGGTTTTAAGCAAATACACTCAAACAGATGTGCTGAAATCATCCACAACAATAAAAAAAATACCTAAAACCATCCATGCTAACCACTTTGTAAGGCCCCCAAACATCCAAGTGAATGAGTTTACCCAGACAAGTAGACTAATGATCACTTATAAGAAAATAATCTCTAGTTTGTTTTGCCTTATGGCAGACTTCGCTGCGGATTTTTATTCTGGGACCAACTCCGGTATGAGAGTAAGTATGGTTGATATGAGATAATTGCAGAGAGAATTAAAGAGAGAAAGTGTGGTTTGAAGTAGGTGTATTGTGTGTTCTAAGGGAATGAGCTTTCTCTCTTTATACTACTCGACCCTTACCTGACGACACGAGAATGACGATTGTCGCCTAGAGTCAGTGAGGAAGTCGCTGAGCTGGTACCTCCTTTTTGCTCGCTGACTTGATTGTCGTTTGTATGTCAATCCAAGGATGGTGGTCCTGATTCGTACTTCACTGTTAGTCCATCCTTAGGTTTTATCTTACTAGCACTGGTGCTAATGACTCCTGACCTGACACATCCTTTGACATACCAGATTCTCTAGAGCATGTGTCTTGCTTAGACCATGCTAGTTTGGCAAATATAGTCAGTTGTGTTGTTTCCTTTGGAGGTACCGAAGGAGACTATACCTCATCATGTCTCCCTAGTCTAGTATTATCAAGCTATTTTGCCGTTGCTAGACCTCATACTTCTCTGTTCAAGATTTTCCTGCTTTTTCCTTTTATAAATGTGTCATTAATACCTTGCAGAGCATTTATGATTTCTCTGTTCATCGTTTGGCTGCGTTTGACTTATTACTGCTTCTGATGACGTGGCTTACTTCTGGCCACATGCTCCTCTATGACGTGTTTGGCTTGGGAGTATGCACGTCATGGGCTACCTATGTTATAGCTATTCAAACGTCGTGTCCATTGGGGTTTTACCTCCTCTATAAATAGCTCCTTTTGCTTTCACTTTTCTTTTACCCTTCCCGAAGCAAAAAACACACACATCGCCTCCGGAGCTGTATCCCCTCTTCCGTTGATGTTCTCTCTTCTCCGAACCCTCTTTAGGATATTGCTTATCATTAGGATTCTTCTTCTTTAGGTTTCTTCATTTTCCTTTTTTCTTTTTTATAATGGCAAAAAATGATATGGATGTATTTACTTCCAGACTCACTCGACATGACTTAGAAAACCTAATAATAAAGTATAACATCCCTCGCGATCTTCGTGCTTGACTTCCTCCTTTTGACTTTGTTATGATCGAGCTTCCGGATGATGCTATTGGGATCTATCACCGTATCTTTGATTTTTCTGGGGTTTGAATTCATTTTCCACTTTCTTGCTGTCTGTTATAAAGCATTTTAGGGTTCACTTCTCATAATTAGGTCCTTTGGGGCTTAATAAAGTTATCATGTTTGAGATTTTATGCTGCTCGCTGCAGATTCATCTGACAATTACTCTTTTTAGGGTTTTTCATACTTTTTGTAAACAAGGGCACTGGTTTTTGATTGCTAAACGCCGTGCACCGTCCCCTATTTGCATTGATGATAATAGGCCATGTATGAAGGATTGGAAGACTAGTTTTTCTCGATTGATCAGAGGGCTATCCCTGATTACATGCCTTGGAGGGATCCAGACTCAGTTATTACAGATCCGAAGCCTCCCGTTGGTTCTTATGATCAATCGAAAGTACAGAGGTTAAGCGTTTTTGTTATGAAGCTGAGTGATATGCCCAAAGGGGTATTGGTGTTTTCTGGTTTGAGTCGGGTCTAGAAGAGTGGTACTCGTTATCCGTTCCTGAGGGGTTCTAGTGGAAATGGTATGGGGGTGAGACACCTAATTTTGTGTGTTTATTACCGTACAATTATTTAATCCCCTTCTTTTATTGACTTCCCCTTTTTCCTCTTGCAGTTATGGGCATCTATGATTTTCTATGTTTACATGAGTGGGATGGTATGGAGGTCCAATAGGAGCTAAATCATAATGTGAGGCCCACCCTTTAAAGGCTTCCTTTTTACTGCACTTCTCATGCGGTTGCTAATGCTATTATCCTGGATCATACTCCGAAGGATCTTGCTGCAACTACCCCAAATACCAAGGTGTTGGCCAAGGCTGAAGCTTCCAAGAAGCGAAAAGCCTCTAATTATGGATTGGATCCGCGCAAGGTTGCCAAGTGCACCAGGTCAGCTATAGCTCATTCCTCCAGAAGTACGTCCCGACCAAATCTGTTTAATGATTAGAGTGATGATGAAGAAAGCGATGATGATCCGGATGCATGTGTTGAAATTCTGTTGGTCATACCCATTCATCCTGCTATCACTATTCCTCTTGGAGGTAACCAGAGTGAGGGTTCTATCCCCTCTGCTGCTGAAGGTCCTAGAAAGCAAGGTAATTATTTATCCCTTTACCTGTACTTCTTTCTTGTGTATTCCTTTTCTTATACTGTTTTTTGTTCATAGGTTCTCGAGGGAAGGCTATTATGGATGATTCTGTTGACATTTCTTCTAGGAGTGTTGCTCATCCTCGTGGCTCTACTGGTCCTTCTCTTGTTTGGGATCCTACTAGTGATACTATTAACAGGGACTTCTTTCCATTCATCCCCGAGCCTTATTATGCTGATTATCCTAAGGATGGCATCATCGGTGGGTCTTATGAGATCATGCGTGAATGGTGGGAAGGTCCGCATGAGCCCACCTTAAGTGTTTTAAGCAAATAGATGTTTAAGGATCTGAAGGTTTGCAAGACCGTTGTTGACCAGTTCCTACTTTGGGAGAAATGGTACGAATTAAAGCTTTAAGTGATGAGCAGCTCTTTGGGAAGATAAGCATTTTGCATTGTTTGATGATGTCCTATAGAGGGGAATTGTTGGCCCGGTATCGATGTTTTCTCAAATCTCATGATGATCATGTTCAATCAAGTGGTGCCAAATTAAGGAGCCTTCAACAACAACTTCTTTCTCTTTAAGGTTTGAATTCTCAGGTTTCTAATATGAAGAAACAAGTAACTGACTTAAATGAGAAGGTTACAACTTCTGATGCTGCCTTTGTCAAGGTTAAATCCAAGGATCGTAAGAAGAAGATCAACTCCCTTTTTTATGACTATAGACCAGTTTACTACCGAAGCTGCCTGCCTTGCATCTGATTAGAACGAGGTTCGGATTGTCGATGCTCGAAGAGGTAACCAAAGTGCTGCGGCCCAAACTTATCTTGGTGATATTCATGCGTCGATACATGGTTACAAGCATTCTTTAGCCGAGAAGAACGCTGAGATCCTTCGTTTGAAGGATTCTCCTCCTGAGTTTGCTTCTTTCTTCCAAGGTGGGTTTCAAGGTTTGGTTCAGAATTTTCTTGCCAGTGATGAGTTTAGTAGAGTTAAGAGTGAGCTCCTTTCTTTAACTGCTAGTGTCGGGTTTGAACGTGGTCTCCGCATGGACCTGACTCAGGAGCTGGTTGGGGCCTTGAAAAAGATTTCCCACTTTGTGCCTGGCTCAGGGTAGACTGATTGAAGCCACCCCACTTGTTGCTACTACGGATTATCCTTTTCTGAACAAGATTGTTGATTACTCCGCTCATCCTTTGTCTATCCTACTTAAATTCGAGATTGAGAAGTTGGCTCGTCCAGCAGCTATCCCCGCTCCCAAGGTTGCTGGTGTTTCTCCCCCCCCTCCGAGGGAGTCGAATGTGACACCTGCTTCCTCATTCGTGAAGTTTCTCTCTAATGATGCCCCCTTCTTCTGCTGTTGTTATAAAGAAGCCCCCTCAAGAGCAGAACGAGGAGTAGGTCAATGCTATGGTTGATACGCGTGATGAGGAGACAGTGGATGCCGCCGTTGGTAAGTCAGCAGAGGTACTTGTGCAAGGTGTAGTTCATTGAATCTGCAAGGATGTGAATCGAGCTGATACATCCTCGATTCAAGATTTAAAACTGGCTTCCTCTAGTTTTCCAAATGTCATTGTTGCTTTATTTGTTGAAAAAGAAAAGGAAAATGCTCCCCACAATTCCCAAGATACTCCTATGATCCCTCCGGTTGATGCTGAAGATGCTTCTGCTTCTTCTAGAGTTTAGGCGTTTGCCTTAATTTCATTTCTTTTGTTGTATGTTATACTCTTTTTTTGTAAGTGCCCTTTCATCACATGGGAAGGGGCATGTGGTATGCTGAAGAGCATTATTTTGCTGCTCCGAGCTTGGGGAAAACCGACCGTAGATGTGTGGATGTCCATCCAGGGGATCCTGAGTCATGCCACCTGCCTTAAGCTGAATGGCTTCCCTCGGGACTGTAGTATAGATGGTCAAGCCTTCGCAGGTTTATCATGCCTTAAATTGCTTCTTAGCTTTAATTGTATTATTACGCTTGGCTTAGGAACCTGCTTGGTTACTAGCTTTTAAGTATTTAGTTACTAGTTTTCGATTATTGTAACTACCGACTTCGCTCGGTTTCTTATGCCTTGTAATGTGTACTTTCTTAATTGAATGTTTATCATTGTTCCATGTTCCAAACTGATATCATCAAATAACGTAACATTTTACCATCATTTATCCCATACATTTTACCCACTTTTATTTAATTATTGCAAGATATTGGTACTTAATTGCTTAAAGTTTATAATTGGGATAATTATGGAGTAACTTGTGAAGACGAAGCTAAAAGACGTAATTCTGGAGCTAAAACGAATACATTTGAAGAAAACACTCATCTGACATGATACGCCGTATCCAGCAAAGAAGATACGGCGTCTCAGCGCCAACTCATCACAAGAATACGCGTAAAAGATCAATTCCTGATTTGGCGTATCACTCTTCATCCATACGCCGTATGCACAGTTGGTCATCAGTCAAAGATATGCATTTAATGTGATTGATGGCAACTAATCTTGATTGATTTGATCTTATCGCGGATTCCAAGGAAATTAACCCTATACACCGTATTCACCTCTATCCATACGGTGTATCGAGGCATTTTTCAGACACTATAAATACTGGACTCAAAAATGAGTTTCAGTGTGCAAAAATTACATTCTCTATACCATACTCACTGAAGACGAATTTTCCAAGATATTAGAGGCAGCCAAGGTTAAGCACCAACCACCATTCCATAGAAGACATCGTGTAATTCTTACTTTCTTAATCATTCGATTCTTATTGTTTGATCACGCTTGTAAAATTACAATGATTGTGGGCTAATACTCTCGGGTATTAGCGATGTTAATGAAGATTATAATGTTTGGTTTGTTTTAATCCAGCTTGCTTAATTTATCGTTGTTGTTTAATTATGTTTATCGCCTCATACATGTTTATGTGCTTGTACATGCGACCTATCATTCAACTGGGTCTAGTGAGACTTAACTCGTAATCTAGATGCCGGGATAGCTCCATGTTGTGTTTTATATGCCCGAACCAATAGGATCACAAATGACACCCTGCCCTTACCCTTTAATTATGAGCTTAGTTGGACCGGCAGGTGACCCGATAATTGTTCAACCAGTATTGTTCTTAATTAATTGGTAATTGATTTGGGTGGTGGACTACCGATGTATAAGACAACATCAAGCAATAAGTGGGTAAAGTCCCAATGGGCTAGGGTATTAACAGGATCACCACTGCTTTAATTCCCTATGATAGATTATAATTAGAATAATGGATGCTTTATGCGGATGTGTTAATCGTAATAGGATTGTTTGTATCTAGGTCTTAGGATGAAGAACTGACTAAGTCTTAAGAATGATATGCCGCCTCAATATAAGTAGTCATTGCACTAAACAAACAAATCAACATTTAATCGAATTTAACATGGTTAATACAGTTTTCTATTATTTGGCTTGTACCAATTCTTTATCTTGTGATTATTTGCTTTAGTGTTTATTATGTTTAGAATTAACTTTTGTCACCACTAAACCTGTGTCAGTCTCTCAGGCTGAAAAGCCCCCCTTTTACCTCTAGTAAATATGTATAGCATAGGTTTAACCAGTAAATAGACTAATCTAGATAGATTAAAATACTGATAGAATATTAGGTTAACTCTCGCTCTTAGTGTTTGATACCTTACTTACCGTAAAGCTACATCTTGACTGGGTATACTGCCCGTTAAAGTGTTGTCTTTAGGCTTGTCGGCTAAATATAAATGTAAAACTTAATAATCACTAAATATACACCACACGACGACACATCAAGTTTTTGGCG
>BQNB010202563.1:0-10826 GCA_026074375.1 Tanacetum coccineum
GTGTATGAAGGGCTTCTTTCTTTTCACCCTTTATCCTTACAATTCTTTTTCATTCTTCAACCCTTTCAGTGCTTACCGAGACTTAATGACTAGTACCTTATTGGGTTTGTTCCAGTTTTAGCTCCATTTCAGTCAGCAATATTCCCTTATTCTCACTTTTACTCCTTTTTTATGTCATATCTAAGAACTTCTACACTAACTAGTGGATTGTCCCTGGGTAGATCCCTCTGGTTCTGGCTTGATCATGAGAACTAATACCTAAACTTACCAACCTTATAACTCTGATAAAATTAAATACATGACCGGTCCTTTTGGTACAGTTCACCTTGCCATAAAAATAATTGAAAAACTCAATCAGGTACTTGTGTTATAAATATCAAAGCTTTTAGTACCTCGATTGTTTTTTTTGAATTTTCAGAAATGATCCCCCTCAACATGTGCATCGATTAAACGAAAATGTTTAGCACAAGGAGGATGGAGTATACACATAAGTCCATAAAATCACATTTTTATCAGTTTTCATATTTAAATCACATTTTCTCCCCTTATCAAAAATTTTAAACCCTTTGATATTTTGGATATCAATGGATTCAAATATGTTGGAAAACTGGGAGAAAAATGTGCTGATTATTCACAAGTCGAGTGGGGAACATATTAATGCTCCTCTTTAATCTATGGGGGTACGTGTGAGTGACAAGTATAAAGAACATTACAAAGATTTTAAGTTTAACAAAAAACTCTTAAAAAACATTATACTTGTCACTGAATACCTAAAGATACACTACATGATGATAAGAATGTACAAGATATATTATACAAAAATAAGATGATATTGACCTGAGTATCAGAATGATGAAATCATTCAGTTCTCTGAATAAGTTTGTAGTCACATCTCTTAGTCTTCTATCAACAAAGCTTTCAAAACTCTTGAATATTCTCCTAATCTTGAATCTTCTCTCGATCACCTCCATAAATTCCTTACTCCTCCTTCTATCGTCCTCAGACCAAATTCTTGTTTCCATGCCCGGATTGAACTTGAACAGCTTGAAGTCTTTAACCATGTGATCCAGCTTATCCAGAATCCTATTCAACATGCCATCACTGAACTTGTACACCTTAGTTTCTTGCATCATCTTTTTCTAATTATTTCTGTCTCTATAGATTACCGCCCTTGGCTTGCTGACTATGGTGTAATCTTATTTGAACAGAAAGTCAGATGCATCCTAATTAAGGTTGAGCTTCGTCTGATAGCTTATATGCCTTGTTGCACGTCCTTCCAACCCGGTTTTCTGATGACGATGTTCTAATCATAGGTTGTGACAATACATTAAAATATTAATATGATCAAACGCTATTGGTAGTCATGAAAACGTATCTAGGAAATTCTAGAAACAGGTACTAGCAAAAATCATATCAAACCGCTATCAAGAACAGAATACTAAGAAAAACCTCTACAAACAATACAAAGAGCAATCACATTCGAATAGCAACTTAAACACTACGGAACATGCATTCATGACATCCAATACTTTCCCTAACATAAACATGATTTCACAAACACATTACAACAACAAACAACATCAATTGACTATCAAAAGTCAACCTCTATTTGAAAATAATCACTAATTGGCAATCAAGAGATTGACGATCAAAATTGGACGACAAACTAACATCATCTAATCCTAAACAACATATCCCTAGATTAAAAACACAATCCAAAAAACACTCCTGGATTTGCTCAAACCATGATCTAGGGATAGATCATAGCATCAAAATGTGATAGATCAATCCTAATCAAGGAATGATCGAGTGTTTTATACCCCTATATGCATGACCCACCCCCCCCTCACATTCACATTATTCATATAAAACACCATATTAAACAATTCCGACTTAAAAAACCTAGTATCTCGAACTAGAGATGAAGCATTTAATGTGTATTGAAGTTGATTCTCATAGTATAGTGTCAATTAAGTTCAATAAGTGTGATTCCTGCATGGTCAACGTCTGCATAGGCCGTTAGTGTCATAGCCGTGTCCTTCAGATACCAAAGACCCTAGTTAATGGTGCCTCGTAGGTACTGAAAGACCCTCTTAATTGCCTCGAGGTACTTTTCGGTAGGCTTAGCCTGATACCTAGCACACATGCACACGACAAATACCAGATCTGGTCTACTGGCAGTGAGGTACATTAAAGAGCCGACCATACCTCGAAAACGAGTCTGGTCAACCAGAATCCCTAGGGTTCCTCATCCAGTTTTGATCTATCAATCATTGGTGTATCTACAAGGTCAGACGTATCCATTTCCATATATTAAGTTAAAATTTCAAGAAGCATATTTTGATAATTAAAGAAGCTGCTCGAGACTTTGAGAAACTTAATAATCCTAGAAAATGACATTTGCCCCAGCATGACATCTAAAATTTTGACATTATTTCTTTGGAAAATTGTACAAGCTTTTAGGTTCAGTCGAGGAAAATATGATATCATCAACCTAGAATTCGACAAGGAAGAATCTGTTTGCCTATTTTTCGGTGTGATAAAAGTAGGATTACCAACCTTGGAGGACTTGTTATAGAAGAAAACCTTGATAATGTGTTATACCACGCCCATGAGCCTGCTTTTAGACATAAAAGCCTTTTTAGCGATAGCCGTGTGTTGGGTTGATATGGCTCAACAAGCTCTCGGGTTGATGTGTAGATGTTAGATATTAGCAAAAAGGACTCGGTCACCGTGAATTTTACTGTTCAATATGTCGTAGTTTATAGGTAAAATGTCTAGACTTTTGGTATTGAACGGGTTACTAAAACCCGGTGTATTGTAGAAAATATAAATACCTCTTCAAATTTGGAGAGGTAAGCATCTAGTCATAAAACACATACTCTTTAGTGTGTTTTCTTTTTCTCTCTCACTATTTCTCTCTCATAATTTCTCTTCTAGATCTATTGATCTATACATGTTTGTGTGAATTCGGGACTACATGGTATCAGGCAAGGGGTGGCTTGTGGTATAGATTCATATGGTTAAATAGAGATCAAATTCCTAGTGGTTATTTTTAAAGAACAAATCCCAACGGTCATTTTTGATTGTGGGTTATTGATTTGTTACACTTGATCTTCCTTGTTCTGCACATCAAAAAGGTTAGGATTGTACCATTTATAAGGTGATTAAGTTCTTGTTGTATTCATGGGGGTTGCTACTGTTTTTTATGGACTCGAAGAAATAATGTTATCTGGAAGGTTAATCTTCATTACCTCTTTAGTATTGGATGTCTAGAGATTTGATTCGTGGTTAACACAGCTAACATGGCTTGATTTTGCTTAATTCGTCCAAGTGTTCTTCCGTGGAGAGTAGGTGAATATCATTATCTACCCGGCTGGCTTATGACAAAAGGTAGGGCAAGATCCGGAATTAGGAAAAAAGTCAAAGGCCGGAGTTGCTCAAAAGTACTTGGCTGAGTTGCCAAAAGTCAAAGGCGCGATGCTTGTTGCGGCAGGTTTTTACAAAGGATGTGGCGAGTTGGCATGGGAAAATAATAGTCGGCGAGGAGTTGGTAAAAAGGTACGGGCGAGTGCGAAAACACACGGCGAGTTGTTAAAACGGCGGGTTGCCAAAAAACGGGGGTTGCCAAAAAACGGCGGGTTGCCAAAAACGGCGGGTTGCCAAAAACGGCGGGTTGCCAAAAACGGCGGGGTTGCCTAAAACGGCGAGTTGCTTTATACACCAGCGGGGTTTTTAGTCCATATTAGGCAGCGGTTTGATTATTTTATTCAGCGGCGATGTTAGCAAAATATAGAGGCGGTTTGGTGATTTCAAAGCGGCGGTTTGATAGAATTCCATATACACAGCGGTTTTGATTAAAAAAAAAACGAAAAAAAAAGGAGTACTTTTGGCGGGAATATGTTAAGAAAAATTTAATTTTTTTATAGCCTTTTTATCCATTTTTACACAAATTTAAATTGGTAATAGGAAAAATTTAGTTAAAAAAATTCATTATTTTGGGAGGAAAATTAAGAAAAAAATTCATTTTCAATAGCTTTTTTAGTAATTTTTACACCAAAATTTAAATTTTAGGTAGTAGGGTAAATTTTGTCGTTTTGGTCAAAATTCAATATTTAGGGGTTCTTTCCAAATAACAAACGTAACCTAAAAGGACTTAAAATGCTTTAAATCAAACAAAAACACTACTTAACATCAAACGATTATTCATTACGGTTTTTAATTGAATTTTTGTAAAATCGTTAAATTTTATGGTTTTCAATCAATAGACTGGTAACTCTCCTTTTTTGGTGACGTTAATTGCATTTAAAACCAAACATCAATATTTATCTACTTAAGATCCTTAATTTCTATTTCGCACATCGAATTCAATGGAATTCTTCTACTTCTAATTCAACAAGAGAGAGAGCTTCAATGACGCACGGCTCGCAAAACAAAGGCACTCCAAACTGCTGGACATGGGTGTTCTGAACTAACTCGAGAACATTTTTATGATCTCTATCTCCTTAATCGCGCTTATGCTGTTGATGCATTTAACCTCAGCATTTCGCTCATTCTTTTGGTGAAGAGCATCGACTTTCAAATTGAAGATGTTTCATAATCTGGATCGTTTCTGCGAAACTAGAAAGGAGAGGAAATTTCATGAGGGTTTCATGCAAAGATTGTTCTTACGCACTAGAACACCGTTCAAGGGAATTTCTATGCTCAAAAGGGGTAAATGAAACGGATTTTCTGAAAAAAAGTTGGCAACAAGACTTCGAATACTTCATGCGCTGTTAACTAGTGCTGTTACAGAAGTGAGTAACGCGAGAACTGGCTTACATTTGAAGCGGTTATTCATAAAGTTGTAATAAATATGCGTGTATTACGATGAAAGAAAATGAGTTTATGCACTCAACGGAGAGTAATGGAAGAAGTTGCATGATGAAATACTACATGAGCACAAATTAAGTCTAGTGTCAAGACGCACAGAGTCTCAAGGCTATTCCGATCAACCCAGTGGAAGTTTATGATAACCAGTTGATTGTATCAAAACAGGAAGTTTGATAGAGCCTGAACACAACGATGCATTCAGAAACAGAAGAGTGAAAACTCATATGCAAAGGCAAGAGGAAAAGGTCTATAAGGTGAAGCGTTGATGTGGGTTAGGTTGTCAAAGAGAAAGCAGTGGGACAAATCCGGACAAGCAGAATACACGTAGCAGTTAGGGCGTTAATTACCACACAAGTGTGGATGCAGATATCAGACCCGTAAAAAAAATTTGGGGGGAACAAAAAAAAAGGGGGGGGGGAAAGCCATTTTGCTTGAGGTAAAATTAACTGCTCTACATAAATCCTTGTAATGCACACCGCATTGAGCAATCTGAACCCAGTTTATGACACCCAATCTGTTGGAATCTATTGAAGCAATACCATCTATTCAAACAAATATGTGTCATAGGGTATGAGAGATTTGCCAGGGATGCTTTGCTTTAAAAACTAGAGCATTCTCAAAACGAAAGGATTTGGATTGATAAGGAAATTTACAATAGATTTTCAACACGATTTTTTTACAACTGGAGAAAAAACATTGTATTTCACTTGAAATAACAACTTCCAACAAAAGGACGAAGTTTTAAAGTACAAAACCATGTAAGAATAGGATTTTCATGAATTTCGTGAATTTTTTGTGATAAATTGATTTGAAAGCCTAGTACTGGCAGAACCAACTTATTTGCAACTTTGAAGACAACAATTAAAAGTGTGACGGAAACACGTATGAAGCACAGTTAAAATATGATATCGATGTGATTGAAACGGTACTTAAAACATCGAATTAGAACACTGTGTGGGCTAAATTACTTGCCGCAGCAATTATGGAGCAAAACGGCATAACTAAATGCGCATTTGAAACCAAGACTTACAAAGAACTTTTTGATCAATTAAAAAGAGAAGTTCAGATTAAGACAAAGTGATGAATTCTTTAAATATTCAAATTAATAAAAGTCTGACGAAAATTGTGATTTAAAGCTCAGCTTCAGGAAAAAGGTTTTTGCAAATGCGGATTAAAATTGAAACTTAGAAAGATAAAAGGAAATAGCGTGGCATACTAAGTTTGCCAACGCATATTAATCTCATGGGCGAAACGCCTTTAAAACCATCTAGAAATCATTTAGATGATAAACAACGATGGATTACGTATGAACGACCTAGCATTTCAAGACCACGGTTTTTGACTCCCAAGTTGATGAGAATAATGATTTGTCAAAAATGTCATCCTCATTATTTGCCCTAAAGTTAGAGAATTGTTGCTGAAACCTCCTCAGGTGAATGCACCCTATACTCTAGGAATAGTCATAAAGAATCGTATGGATTTCTATGATATGGTTATGCGTACTTTCTAGAGGATGCTAGGGGAGGAAAATGACACAAGACAAAAACAGGATTCCTAGTTGTAAGGATATGGCCTTATAGAGCACACTACATCTATATGTTGTACACAAAACCTAGAACTCTAATATAGGAGCTTTCTGTCTCTAAGTGTAGTGGTGGAATTGGAATGTCAAATGCGTGGCTTATTAGATCATTAGGAGCATTTAGTTTTCTTGGAATCCAAACACTTTGTTTGTTCGATTTTGATATAAATATATCTTTAATACAATAATGATGCCAACTTACGTGCAAAGGTTCCATCCCATAAGACAACAACGAGATACAAACCCGTAAAGCAAACAAGTGTTGCAAAGAAACAAGAAAGACAGATCCCAAAAGGACATAGGTTTTCAATCAAAAAGACTTCTGTTGTGCATGCGAAAACAATGACTCCTAGATCTTGTCTTAGGTTGAAACCGACGGGTAGAATTTTCAAGACAATTAGTCTTGCTGGTCTTAGGTGGATACCTACTGGAAAGATGTTCACCGATAGCACAACCAAAGTTGACAGTGAACCTCCAAATGGTTCAAATGATGATATCACTAACCCATATGAATGCAATCAAACTCTTTATTTTAGTGCAGGTACTTCTAACTCAAGTGCAGGTACATCTGTCAATCCTTTAAAGGAAAGACTCAGAGTTTGGTTACCAAAAAGACTGATATCTCATACGTCAGGAGTTCAAGGAATTCAAATCTGATGAACATGCATCAAATGACGTTTGGACAAAACAGTTCAAGCCTCGTTCTTCATCTTGATGACGTTTGGACAAAACAGTTCAAGCCTCGTTCTTCATCTTGATGACGTTTGGACAAAACAGTTCAAGCCTCGTTCTTCATCAAATGACGTTTGGACAAAACAGTTCAAGCCTCGTTCTTCATCAAATGACGTTTGATCAAAACGGTTCAAACCTCGTTCCTTAATGTCAAATGGCGTCTGTTGGCATCTCTTCAAGCCCTGTTCCTTAAAGTAAAGAAAGGTGTACGCCTTCAGAGAAAAGGAAAATGTACGTGTTAGTGCATTTATCCTTAATAACGAAAAGAGAAATCTTTTCGGTCTTGAGCTACTTTCGAAACACTCAATGTTTGTTAGCTCAAGTCGATGGCTTTCGTATTCTTCTGTACGAAACCAGTTTTTCAAAGAAAAGGAGAGTGTACGCTTCAGTGCGCTTTATCTTCAAAAGAAGAGAAATCTTCTTGTGTTTGACCATTCTCATTAACAAGCTTCATATTTTCCCATGCTTGTTCGTTAGTTAAGTGGACCAACGTACATTAGCTGGTATTATAATTCACTAGATCAAAAATGGCAATCGCATATGCAATTTTTGAAGGGGAGAATAGTGAATTAAATGTGATTAAAATGGTTTATCTTGGTCTTTGAATGTGTATAAAATGGTCAAATGTGAAAGTGTAGGGTGTTAAATCTGTAAGGTGTTAAATCTGTCTGTAGGGTGTTAAATCTGTCTGCTAGGAGATTAAGATAATCTAAAATGCCTTGGATCTTGCTTAATGTTAGATAGCGGTTGCATATTCTTGATGGCGGAATGTTAACCTACTGCATGGCGGTTTGGTGATCTGTTGGGCAGCGTCTTAGGCTAATTGTCCATGTCTTGGCCCAATAAGCCCAATAAACCTCTTAGGTCTATTCCAAAGGACCATTTGTCTTGTTGACTCTCATACAGGCTTAGTTAACTTGTCATTGAGCCTATCAGATAATCTCTAGACCATCGACCAAGGTTGACCAATGTTGACTTAACCCAATGTCCAGTGACTCTAATGTGGAATATCTTCGTGCTAATCTGAATATCAAGGGCATGTCAAACTCAAGGCGAACATCTTTATCTAACGTTGATTATATGCTATGTTTGTCTATCTTTGTTGATATTCTTTAACAGATACGATGGCAGAAGAGAATATTCCTGCACCTGAACCTACAAGATGAGATGAACAGATCCTTCATTGCTCAGAACAGTTACAGATTGGAAAGGGAAACCTTCTCTAAGATCTACAGAAGTTGCAGAAGAATCCTATCTTCCACATTTCAGTTGATATTTCAAGAACACAAACTTCGTTAGGGCATTCACTGCATCAGCAAATTCCCTTCTATCTACATTCAGCTGTTCTGGAATACTCTGACTCATGATGCAAAGACTGGGGTTTATAGCTTTCAAACTTGATGAAAAATGGTTTACTCTGAGTGCTGATCTTTTTCGGAAGGCCTTAGAGATCACTCCTGCATGACAACATCGTCCCTAAACCAGACTTAGCTTTGGAATTGGGTAAATCTATCAGCTTAACTGAAGCTGAAGAAGAAGCTGTTGCAAGAGAAGTTCATGCTACTCATGCAAGAATTGTGTCTGAATCTGAACCCGAGCCCACACAAAGAAGACAGTCTGGTATTGCTTTCAGAGATTCCTTTATTGTGTCAAAGAAGAGGTCTTCTGATTCGTCTAAGAAGCTCAAGGGTATTCAAACTCTTACTCCTGCTGAACAAGAGGCTGCTGACATAATGAAAGCTCTCAAGGAAAGCAAGAAAATGAGCAAGAGACAGCCTGGAACTGGAGGCTCAAATGAAGGAACTGGTAACATACTAGGGGTTCCTGATGAGTCCACAGTCGTCTCTAGAGCCTCAAGTGAAGGAACTGGATCCAAGCCAGGGGTTCCTGATGAGGAAAAGCTAATTCTTGAGTGGGAAGCAGATGTGGACAGTGAACATTTTGACAGAGATGATAATGCTGGGGATGATAATGAGGAAACTAAGCCTGATCCTGAAGAAATATATAAGTAAAAGATGAACCAGGAAAAACTACTATGGAAACCGAAGTTGAATCCATGGTCACTGTTCCTATCCAACAAGTTTCTTCATCTGTTCCTTTACTGATACTTCAGTCATCGATCTCTCATCTCCTAAACCAGTATCTCCTCCCTGTCAAGAATCATTCATTACAACTTTCACCACCAACATCCGCACTACAGCAGAGCAGTTCAGTTCTTGAAATGGTCAAGTCACGGCTCCTGTGCAAATCAGTTCAGGACCTGCGCCTTCTTTGATGACTCCTGGATACATCAGTTCAGGACTCGTGCAAATCTCAGTTTCTCCAACACCATATGTTCCACCATCCAAGAAAGACTATGAGATCCTGTTGTAACCATTGTTTAATGAGTACTATAATCTTCCACCACGAACTGTTTCCCCAGATCCGGTAGCTATTGTTGCTTCAAGAGCTGTTGATCCAGTTGGTTCACCTTCATCAACTACCATTGATCAAGATGAACAATCTACTAGTACTTCACCAACAAATCAGGAAATTCAATCTCAAGTCACTCATCAAGGTGTTGAAGAATAAATTCATGGACATCAAAATGCATAATTTAATAATGCACCCCTCCTTCATAATATTTCTTCAAACTCTAGTTTTGAAGAAACTAATTGACAAGGGGTCATTCCATTAAATTTGCATCATCTTATTCAACTGTTTAATACTATCACTAAGTTGACAAAGAATCACTCATTAGAGAATGTTATTGGCGATCCTTCTCGTCCAATTTCAACATAAAGTCAACTACAAGAACATGCCATTTGGAGCTACTTTGACGCAAATGAAAATCCAACTCCATTCGGTGTGAAACGGTATGGTTGAGATCTACTATCTCAAAGATAGTTTATGGTTTCTAACAAATAAGCCCGTCTAGCTCAGTTGGTAGAGCGCAAGGCTCTTAACCTTGTGGTCGTGGGTTCGAGCCCCACGGTGGGCGCGTTTTTTTTCTTCTTTTTTTCAGGCTTTACTAATGAAACCTCTAATTAACTTGTGGTTCGGCTTCCATGAAATGCATTCAATGTTTTAAAAACCGGTTTTTAAATTGACCCGGCCGAGCCATCGGGTCACGGTTTAACCGACGGTTCAACCGGGTTTCCCAGCCAAAACCAGCTTCCGGTCACCTGACCGTCTGGTTAACCCGGGTTTTAAAACATTAAATGCATTGCTGTTTTCAACCAAACTAAGACCAGGTGGGTGAGACCCATCCGTGAGTGGCTCTAGTCACGAACTCACGGGCCTAAGCCAAAACACACAAACACATTCACTCATGAGGTGGCGAAAAAATAGGAAGGAAGTGGTGAGTCACTCATCAAGCGTGAGTGGTAAATATTATGGGGCCTATTTTTTGTTTTAATATTTTTAATTTAGTTTGTGAGTGTGTGTGGGGTATTTAGTGGATATATTTTGTATAAAATGAGTATTTTAATGAAATGTGAAGTGTGATGACCAAAACACTTGAATGGTGAGGTATTGTGAGAAGAGAGAGAAAGCTGAGGTGACGCTGATGTAGCGCATAGGTGGATGGTGAGGCTTGGTGACCATTCTCTCCGGCCTAAAGAATATCTATTTTAAGATGGAAAAAAAAAGAGAGGAGGTG